>BQNB010034235.1:0-25870 GCA_026074375.1 Tanacetum coccineum
TCTCCTGTGGGAATGAAGATATCATTTTTGACCCCGGCATCTCCATTTATTATTCTTTTATGCTGGATGTATCTCATCGGAGTGGAACTTTCATAAAATTCAATGTCTATCCAAACCACTTGAATGAAAGTCCGATTAAGATTTTATCTTCCACTTGCTCCCCCATGGACCAATGAATTCATGGAATTGGGTCAAGCTTAGTGACCCTAAACAAGCGCTTCATGGGAGGCACCCCATGCTTATCTTAATTTTTCAGTATTAGTAGTATGCTAGTTTATGAATAAGTGTTTAATTGTTGTGAGGATGCTTGCCTCTTTCCTATTCCGTGTGGTGTGTTTTGTGCTGTATTGTCCAGGATGTCCCGAATTTTTGAAGTCTCTCGTGCTATTTGTCCTTCGATCACAAGAGCTTCACAATCCTCAGCTTCATTTGGGAATCCCGATATCCTAATCTTATCGACTAACGTTTATCTTTAAGCATACTTTATAAACGGCTTAGAATTTACGTAGAACCCTTCGTAAAACATCGAGGACGATGTTTCATTCTAGTATGGGGGGGATCTTTGATTTGATTTTTGACTGCAACCGTTGTTATCACGTAATCCCGTTTTTACCACCAAAATTTCAAATTAATTAAAAAAATTAAAAAAAAATCAAAAATACATAAGTGTTTTATCACAATTTTGACTTTCCTACTGGGTAGAATAAGAATAAATTTTGACTCGATCGAGCGTGTTGAGCTCTAGCTTGATTCTTAACTTTTAGGCTAAGCGTTCGCGAATACTCGCGAAGAATGAAAAATGATAGTGTTAAGTATGAATTGTATGCTAAACAAGGATTATTTGGAAATCTTAAGAGCTCATGTGTGTAATATGTCGCTTTTTCTCCCATAAGATTCTAACCTGACTAATTTACGTGCTACTTTTGGAAATTAAACTTAAATCAATAATTTTTATATAGTATATAGCAAAAACTTTAGACTTAGTTCAAATTTATACTTGAATTTTTCAAAAAGACGTTTTCCCAATATAAAAAAAATGTTGAAAAATGCAAAAAATATAATATAAACTGTGGGTTGATAAAAGTTTGCTGCATCTTGCCGGCTCACAACCGATGTTACAGCCTTCTAAAGAAAACCCATAGTAATAATTATCCGAGACTGATAAAAGTTTGCTGCATCTTGCCGGCTCACAACCGATGTTGCAGCCTTCTAAAAGGTCGAGGGTTACAATTGCGTAAATAGTTAATGTTAAGTGTGAATAAAAGATCTCTTTTTGTTAAACTCGAATATGCTTTTGAACTTTGGCTATTATATTTTAAGCTATGTGCTTACAGAAAATCTGAGAGTTTTTGAAACCTAAGGTCCGTGAGTCCCGATACTAGTCTCTGTGGGGTGTCAAAAGCCTGGTCACTTAACCGCAAGGTTGGGATGTGCCGAGACGAAAGTCGCTAAACTTATTATTCTCGGGTGAAACGTGAAACATAGAATATTGAAAAACATTGATCCATGGTTGAAATTCAAAATAGCACATACACATTAAAGATGTAAATTGTCGGGAGTAAAAAGTTTACAAATTGCAAATATGAGTAGTGTTAGCATCTTAACTCATACTTAACAGTGATTTCGTTTTAAGCTTGGTTTGGAATAAGTGAAAAGTCGGGAACGATGAACTTATCCTTTTAGGGGCATTCTCGGATCGAAATGCATCTTGTTCTATAATCCCTCAAAGTTATTAAATAACGAAAGTCAAAACGTTCTAGAAAAATGAAAAATACAAAAAGATGGTAGAATAGATGTACATACAAAAAATTGGTAGACGGGGGATTTTCAAAACTTTTGAGTCTTTAATTTCCTCGATGAACACTTAGCTACTTTTCAAGGTTATTAGTCGAGGGTATTCGAGATTCTTAGTTTTCCAAATGCTTACTTCATAGCATTGCGTGAGGACACGGCAATACCTTAGTATGGGGGATTTTGGTATGTGTTTAATTACACATACCTTTTACCTTTAAAAACGAGCTAAAATAACCAAAAACGGACTTAAAATGCCAAATACACGCTTGTTTTGCTAATTGTATTGTGCAGGAACGGATAATTAAGAAAAGGACGAAAAACGAAGCCAAATCGACAAAACCGGACTCGGAATGGAAAAGCAAGGAAAAGACAAAGTCAAGTCCAAGCAAAAGTCAACAGAAGTCAACCCAAGTCAACCCCGAAGCCAAAAAGTCAACAAGTCAAGAAATATAAGTTTGAGGGTTGAAATTGCAAAAACCCCAAACTTACATTTAATGAAGAAAAGAGGAAAAGAAGGACAAGGGTGCAAGCTGCCAATTGAGGAAAGTTATACTACGAGGGCCAAAGCTGCCAAGTCTCATAACTATTAACCACCAGGGACGAGTCTTGCAAAGAGTTATATAACTCTTGGGGACTTGTCTTGCCAAGTCCCCAAAGTTATATAACTAAAAGGACGAATTGTGCAAAGATAGATATATCTTTGGGGGACTTAAACTGCCATTCACCTAAACTTTACTTATAACAGTTTTAAATCACTGTTTATCCCTTCCAAAGGTTTCCCGCCATTTCCCCAAGCCCCACACCCATGTCATTTTCAGTCTCGTTTGACTCCCAGTATACTTCCAAACCCATCACAATCCCTAACCCCACAACCCTCACATGGATTGCCATGTTGGCAATCCAAACCCACACATAACCCAATCTATGGCTGTGATCAATCTACTTGGGCTCCAAGGATAATCAAGGGACAGGATACGTTTGACTTAGCACTCTCACAAGTAACACAACTCCTTTTATGTGTGTTCAAAGAAACACAAGTAAAGAGAAGACAAAGAAGACAAAGTCGATTTCTTTTTCCTATTTAAGACAATGTAACAGCCATTGTGGATATATAGTTTTATGTAGTGTTTAAGTTAGCTGAAAAATAGTTCAAGTAGTTTTAAGTTTTCAGTTCAAAAAGTTCTTGTACTTGTACTTTAGTTTAATGAAATTGAATTCTGTGCTTGATTAATGAAAAGTCTAGTGAAGTTGGTTGTTTACATTTTATTTGCTAAACTTCTATCGTACCTCTCTTTATATTTTTACTATCTCCTCTCTTTCAAAAAAAAGAAGGAGGGAAATTCAAAAGGGCAAGTTAACTGTTTGATTTCAAAAAGCTAAGGAAGAATGAGCATATAATGTATGGCTTGTTGGGTTTTATGGCTATTGTAGCTGTAATTATAGAGCTGGGGTAGGTTTAAAGCTATTTTAGGTCTTCACACAAAATCCTTTTTGTGAAAAGGATTTAAGGTATCTTTCTTTAAATTTAGCTTATTTACTGTAGCAATAAGCTATTTAAGCTTATTGCTAGCTTATTACTGTCATTATACCTATTTATGCTTGCTTATGCTTGTTTAAGCTTTTCCTTTCCTTTGTATGCAATTTTAGATTAAAGATGTCAATTTAGCATAATTTTGTCCTTAGCTTATTCTTATCTTATAAGTGCTTATTTAACTTTCTTGTATCTTTTTATAATCCTAATAGCTTAAGTATCATAATTGCTTCAAAACTTTAGTCAAAAACAGTTTTCAATAGTTTTTAAACTCTCTTTTAAAACTTAAAGGGGTGTTTGGGTGAACTAAGAAAACGGGTCAAAATGGTTACAAACATGGGTTGAGGTATTTTGGTTAACATTAACTTAAGTTTTTAAGCATTTTTAAGCTGTTTTTAAAAAGTTTTTAGTTTTAAAATGGTTTCTCAAAGTTTTTGAATTCATTTTCAAAACTGTGGTATTTTTAGAGAACACCAAGTGCTTAAATCTTTAAGCACTTGGATTTTGAGTGTTTAATGTTAAAGAGTGTGCTTTGTATGTTTTAAAAAGGCTGTCAAAACAACCTTTGTCTTTTGACTTTGGTGAGTCAAAGTTCACAAAATCCTTTTGTAGCAATTTTAAAAAGATCACTATCTCTTTTTCACAATTAAAAATCAGCACTCTAAAATGATTTTTAAAAGCTGAAAATTGTTGCATAACTCCAAAAGCTAGGGTAGTTTATCTGTTTTTAGTTAACTTTGCAATTTGAGCTTATTTGACAGCTTATTATTAGCTGTCAAATAAGCCACCTAAGTTAAGCTTAAATCTCCCCTGGTGCAAAGGGGAGATTTTAAGCCCCTTTTTCTTTGTCATTTAGTGTTATAAAGCCCAACCTTTTGGCTTATTTCAAGAGCTTACAAGCTCTTGTATAAGCCCCTTGATTTTCAGCTTTTAAAAGGCTCATTTGTTGGCTTATTTTTAAGGCCAAACTAGCACTTTGACTGTTTTAGCCTACTTAGGTGTAGGGATTGCTTATCCTTCTTCCATGGCTTATTGAGCTTTTCTCATAAGCTCATTATTGATCCTCATAGTTTTTTTTAGGTTAAATTAGTTAGTTTTTTGCTTATTCCCTTTTTGCTAGCTTATTTTAGTCCAATAGGTTAGCCTTTTAGTTTTTAAGCTTTACTTAAAGTCTGTCATCATAAGCTGTTTTCAACAGCTTATTAGTCTAAGCTTTAAGCACTTAAGTGCTTATTTAGGTTCATTTAGATAACCCTTTAGCTTATTTGAGTCCAAGTTTTAGCTTAAGTTTCCCCAATAGCCAAATAACTTAGCAAATTTAGCTTTTAAGCCTTTTAAGCTTTTCTGTCGAGTTTTAAGCTTATTTTTAAGCTTATTTAGTGCTTTTCGTGAAAAGGTGTAGAAGACAAAGTTGTTAAGCCCCACGAGCTTAACAACTTTGCCTTTTTGAGTTTTCAAAAAAAAAAAGGGGGAAGACAAGAAGTCCGGGTGAGCAAGACTCGAACCCGAGACCTCTCGATACATCCCCCTTTCACACCAACACTTATACCGCTGCGCCCTTGGGACTTTCCTGTCATAGTCCCAAGGGCTTGTGTATTTATACACATTTTCACCCCTTAAGCTATTAAGCTGTTATAGCTTATTCGGGGCTTATTTCTTTAGCTTATTTTAGTTTCTTATTTTTCTTAGGTCTGTCTTAGTGTTAAGTATTTTCTATAAAATTTTCAGAATTTTTCGTAAACTTTTACTATTTTTTATAATTTAATTTAGTTTAAACTTTTAAAAATTCATAAAAAATACAAAAATTATCAAAAAAATATTTTTCTTTTTTAGAAAATTTTATTTTGTCATATAGTTTGTAGGAAAATTTTAAAACTTTTCGTAAAGTCATTTTTACAACTTTTTGTTTTTTAAAGAACGGGTTCCGGGTACGTTTTTTGTGTTGACTCGTTTTTGGGTCAAACGAACTCCGTTTTCGGTCTAGTCTTTTTCATTCTTCGTTATTTGTCCCGTAGAGTAGTTTAGAAGTAAAAATTTCTTCGTAGGGTTATTTTTGAAGATTTTAGGTTTTTCCCCCTTTGTTCGGGATTCGGGCTCCCGTTTTTCAGCTTAATTTAGTAATTTTTAGGATTTTCTTAAACGTTTTAGTTTGTTATTGTTTAATTTGACTTTTTCACTCTCCCAAATCAATTCCTTCATTCAAACTCAAATCTTCGACTGTACCGATCTTCCATTGCAGCCTCGTTGGGGAATTAACGACCCGGGAATAGTTTATACTGCTTCCGGCTACATTGATTATTGTTGATTTTTAGTTTTTATTACTATTATATATTTTGTAATTTATTATATTATATATATAGTAAAAAGAACTTAATCTAAACTAATCAATTTTTGGCGCCGCTGCCGGGGAGGCTGTCTGTCCGAAATCGTTGCTCTTGATCTTCTGTGTTTGAATTTGTGCATACAATCTAAAAAAAAAAAAGTACAAAAATATTTTCATTTTCTTTTTAGTATAATTATCATTTAAAAATCCAAAAAAAAAATCAAAAATATAAAAACATTGTCTTTAATTTACAATAAAATTCACAAATTGGTCAAAGCCAAAATATAATATTCTCAACCGAGGTATTATCATAATAACTTCCGGTAAAACTTTGTGTTTTCCAGCTCGAACTAAAGATTCAAAAACTTGCCTTCTGTGTCACTTGCGAGGTACGGTTCACCTTCAGAAAGATTAACAAACTCTAAGAGGGGTATAAGGCGGGTTGTTCCTAGGAACTACGACCCTAAAGGAAAAAGGTTTTTAATAGCTTCGCGCTTTCCTATTCCTCCGCTCCTTTGTGCGTTTTTCTTTTCGAAGAGTTACCGAGAAGCTTGTTGATTATTAGGCTTAAGTTGTCTTTTTCGTTGTCCGGTTATTAAAATAAATTGTGAATTTACTTTCGATAAACCAACAAAAACCAAAAAAAAATTAGTGTAAATTTTTCTTCTTAGTGTATGCACACTCGTTCCCAGACTCGCAATCTTCATAATCAACATCAAGCTCCTCCAGCTGTTGTTGAACCCTTCAATCTTGAAGATCCTCTTGAAAATCATCCACCTCCTCCTCCACCTCCAATGGATGATCAACGTACCATGGCTCAATTGCTCGAAGCACCCACCGAGGGTTACGAAGATGCAATTGTAGTCCCCGAAATCAATGCAAACTTTGAGTTAAAGCATGGTTTAATCAACCTCGTTCAGAACAAGCAGTTCTTTGGACATGACAAAGAAGATCCTCATGCCCACATCAGGATATTTCAACACAAGATCACTTCTACGATGAAGTACTCGAACGTCTCCGAGTACGTTCGGTAAAGCTTATGCTTTTTCCCATTTTCCTCGGGGGGCAGCCCGGATTTTGCTTGAAAAGAACCCCACCTCGACGATTCAACATGGTGATTTTGTCTCGAATTCATCTAAACATAATTTTCCCTCCTTCCAAAACAACGAATCTTCGAAATGAAATCACGAGATTTCAACAAAGATTTGATGAGACGTTTTATGAAGCATGGGACAGATTTAACGATCTTCTTCGGGCATGTCCACATCATGGATTTTCTGAGTTGCATCAACTCGATACATTCTATAATGCCTTGAACTCTAACGATCAAGATTCGTTAATTCCGCGCGGGTGGCAACTTTTTGGATAAAATGCCTCGTGATTGCCTAAGAATCATTGAAAGCAAATCCAAAGTTCGTAATTCACGTAACAAACCGGTTGTTGCCAAAGTGAGTGCGAGCACTTCCACCCCCGGAATCTCTTCCGAAGTTGCTGAGTTAAAAGATATGGTGAAAGCTTTACTCCTTGATAAAAAAATCAATTCCGCTCACTCCTGTCAATGCGGTTGGGAAAGTTGTGTTAATTGCGGTTGGTGCTCATTCTACCAAATTGTCCAGCCACGTCTGCAGTGTTTTTCGAGATAATATTAGATATGTCTCTCAAGCAGCCGCAGCTAACTACAACCAAGGAAACACCGGTTATCGAGCCCCGATTTCAAATCAAATTCGACCACCAGGTTTTCCTCCCGTTCAAAACAATCATGTGCAAAATCAAGGAAACAATCAGAATCGTTACAACCAAAACCGAGGGAATTTTAATCAAGCTCCAGCTTACCAACCCCCGGTTCATCAAGGTCAAATCTATCGACCTCAGGTTGTTCAACCTCCCTGTTTCAAGCTCCGCCTATCAGCTCCTGCTCCTCAAAATCAAGAGTATCGAGGAAGATTTCCAAGCCTACGTTAAGAGGTAATTGATGCTGTGAGGAGGAACATGCAAACTCAAGGTCAAAACATGCAAAATCAATTGACCAATCTCACTGACATGTTTCTAAATTTGTTCATTCCAATACCGCCTCTAACTTCGGGGATCTTCCTAGTAACCATGTTTACTTTAAACCCGAAAAGAGGATTATGAAGGGTATTTCCCACTCGAAGTGGTGTAGCTTACAAGGGACCCACGATTCATACTACTTCCTCTCCTAAAGTAGTAGAACGTGAACCCGAGGTCACAAAGGACACGATGCCTCCTACTAATAACGGAAGCACCGAAGACGTCCCACCTCCGGTTGTCCCTATTGTCCATCATGAATCAATCTCTGAAACCCGTAATCTCCAGTTAGTGCTTCAAGGCCTACCAAAAAGCATCAATTCCATTTCCTTCAAGAAGAAATGATGAAAGACGTCGTGAGAAAGCTAACGACCAAATTGAGAAATTCTATGAAATCTTTTGAGATTTGAGTTTCGAAATTAGCTTTACGGATGCCTTGATGCTTATGCCAAAATTTGCCTCGACTCTAAAAACTTTAATCGGAAACAAGGAAAAGTTGAGTGAAATGGCTAGAACTCCGTTGAATGAGAATTGCTCAGCCGTCATCCTAAACAAGTTACCAAAGAAACTTGGAGACCCTGGTCGATTTCTTATTCCATGCGAATTCTCCGGGATTAATACATGCAACGCCTTGGCCGATCTTGGCGCAAGCATTAATCTTATGCCATATTCCGTCTGGAAAAATCTCTCTCTTCCCGAACTAACCCCGACTTGCATGACGCTTGAATTAGCGGACCGTTCAATCTCTGAACCAATCGGTATCGCTGAAGACGTCTATGTAACGGTGGGAAAGTTCCAATTTCCTGCAGATTTTGTAGTCGTCGATTTTGAGCCTGACCCCCGAGTACCTCTAATCTAGGGAGAGTATTCATAAAGACCAGTCGTGCCTTAATCGATGTATACGAAGGTTGAATATATCCCTTCGTGTTGGCAGAGAGGCATTAATTCGATCTGGACTCAATCTTTGAGATACACAGCTAATTACAAATCATATGACGGCAAACCGAATTGACGTCATTGATATGGCTTGTGAAGAATACTCTCAAGAAGTTCTTGGTTTCTCAAATATGATCTCGATGGCTATCCCACTCCTTACTTGATCAATCGTCTTACTATTTATCAACTTTAACTCCATTCGGGACAAATGGATTTCTCCTTTTCGAAGAAGCGACTCTCTTTCTTGCTATAGAGGATGATCCAACTTCTCCGGAATTGATCCAACATATTATTGGACCCT
This sequence comes from Tanacetum coccineum, assembly GCA_026074375.1. Classification (NCBI taxonomy): domain Eukaryota; kingdom Viridiplantae; phylum Streptophyta; class Magnoliopsida; order Asterales; family Asteraceae; genus Tanacetum; species Tanacetum coccineum. Next base: position 8,932 of record BQNB010034235.1, read on the forward strand.
GAAGGGGTCATACTTTCTCCTCGAAGCAATTCTTAATAGTGATCCATCACCACCACCTCCCAATCAAGGAAATTATTTTCCGGAAACTCAAAAAAGATCTTAAAATCTGTGAAGCAAACTCTTCAATCAATGTGCCCATGAGTTGAAAAACTCAAGGACTTGCCACCTCATTTGGAATATGCATTTTTGGAGGGTGACGACAAGTTGCCCGTCATAATTACAAAAGATTTAAAGAATTAAGGAAAAGTCAGCTCTAATCGAGGTTCTTAAGTCACAAGCGATGCCATCGCTTGGAAACTTTCTGATATCAAGGGTATCAACCCAGAGTTTTGTACCCACAAAATTCTCATGGAAGAGGACTACGAACACGGTTCAGCATCAAAGGCGGGTAAATCCAAAAATCCACGACGTCATCAAGAAAGAAGTTGAAAAACTTCTTGACGCCTGATTGATTTATCGACTCTAACTGATACAGGTCCATGGGTCATAAGCCGATGCATTGTGTACCAAAAAAGGGTGGCATGACCGTCGTCAAAAATGATGAAAATGATCTTATACCGACTCGATTGGTCACAGGGTGGAGAGTGTGCACGATATAGAAGTTGATGAGGCTACCCGAAAGGACCATTTTCCACTTCCCTTCATGGACCAAATGCTCGAAAGACTCGCGGGAAACCAATTCTATTGTTTCCTCGATGGCTTTTCGGGTTATTTCCAGATTCCCATAGACCCGAAGGACCAAGAAAAGACAAACCTTTACTTGCCCATACGGAACATTTGCCTATCGTCGCATGCCTTTTGGGCTATGCAATGCACCTGGCACGTTCCAACGATGTATGATGGCAATCTTCCACGACATGATCGAGAAAACGATGGAAGTGTTTATGGATGACTTTTCAGTCTTCGGGGATTCTTTCTCTACATGCCTATCCCACTTGGACAAAATGTTAAAACGGTGTGAAGACACCAATTTGGTCCTAAACTGGGAGAAAAGCCATTTCATGGTAAAAGAAGGCATTGTTCTTGGACACAAAATCTCTAAATCAGGAATTGAGGTCGATCGAGCTAAAGTTGACGTTATCGCCAAGCTCCCTCACCCGACTACTGTGAAAGGTGTCCGAAGTTTTCTTGGGCATGCCGGTTTTATACCGACGTTTTCATTACAGACTTCTCAAAAATATCCCGCCCAATGACTCATCTGCTTGAAAAAGAGACTCCATTTTTCTTCTCAAAAGAGTGTATCGAATCCTTTAATACACTTAAAAGAAAATTGACTGAGGCTCCGATTTTGATTGCTCCCGACTGGGACTTGCCCTTCGAACTAATGTGTGATGCAAGTGATTTTGCAATTGGGGCAGTCCTAGGGCAACGAAAAAACAAGCATTTCCAACCAATTCACTATGCCAGCAAAACCATGACTGAAGCTCAAGCACACTACACTACGACCGAAAAAGAATTGCTTGCCGTAGTGTACGCTTTTACGAAATTTTCGGTCATATCTTGTTTTGTCTAAGAGCATAGTGTTATAAGACCATTCATTATAAAGTATCTCTTCGCTAAGAAAGATGCTAAGCCAAGACTGATGCGGTGGATCCTTTTGCTCCAAGAATTCGATGTTGTCATCCGAGACAAAAAAGGAGCAGAGAATCTGGCCGCCGATCATCTTTCCAGACTTGAGAACCCTCATCAAGATAAACTCGAGAACAAGGAAATCACTGAAACATTTCCTCTCGAAACTCTTGGATCGGTTGCTCTTCGTGTTCGATTTGTACCCCGTGGTTTGAGATTTCGAAATACTACCATGTGGGGAATTTTCATTGTAAGGGAATGGACATCCCAAATCAGAAAAACAAGTGTTTTCAAAGATGTCAAAAACTACTTACGGGATGTCCCCTTCTTGTCAAAATCTGTGCGGATCAAATGATCCGGCGGTGTGTGCACGGCAAAGAAGCTCTCGACATTCTCGAAGCTTGCCACAATGGACCCACCGGGGGACATCACGGTGCAAATCTCACCGCCAAAAAGGTCTTTGATGCCGGATTCATTTGGCTCATTATACAATATGCACACGAGTTGGTTCAAAAATGTGACTCGTGCCAACGACAAGGAAAATAATTTCACAAAGGGATGAGATGCCACAAAATTCATCCAAGTTCTGTGAAATCTTTGACGTTTGGGGCATAGACTTCATGGGACCATTCCCTCTTCTAAAGGCAAACAAATTTAATATCGTGGCGGTGCTATTTGTCAAAATGGGTTAAAGCAAAAGCGCTCCTCACCAACGACGCCCGAGTAGTTTGCAAATTTCTTAAATCTCTCTTTGCCAGATTTGGTGCCCCCCGTGCCATCATCAGTGATCGTGGAACACATTTTTGCAATGACCAGGTTCTGCAAAAGGTCATGCGTAAATATAGAAGGTCATCATAGTTCTCTCCATAGCGTATTCACCCTCAGTCAAGCGGGCAGGTTAAAGTATCAAATCGTGGTTTAAAAAGAATTCTTGAAAAGGACAGTGGGCGAAAATCGGCCTCTTGGTCGTCAAACTGGATGCGCTCTTGGGCCTTCCGTTACAGCGTGTATATAGCAAAAACTTTAGCTTAGTTCAAAATTTATACTTGAATTTTTCAAAAGGAGTTTTTCCCAATTAAAAAAAAGATGAATAAATGCAAAAATATAATTAAACTGTGGTTATAACAAAGTTTGTTGTATCTTGCCGGTTCACATCCGATGTTACAGCCTTCTCAAAGAAAAACTCATAGTAAGACTAAATTATCCGAGACTGATAAAAAGTTTGGCTGCATCTTGCCGGCCACACGATGTTTGCAGCCTTCTAAAAGGTCCTGAGGGTTACTTAATTGCAATAATAGTTAATATTAAGTGTGAATAAAAGATTCTTTTTGTTAAATTCAATTTTGCTTTTTAACTTTGGTATTATTTTATAAGCATATGTGCATCCGGAAAACCGAGAGTTTTTTGAAAAACTAGGTCAGTGAGTCCCGATTACCTAGTCTCTGGGGGTGTCAAAAGCTGGTCACTTAACCGCAAGGTTGGGTTGTGCCGGACGAAAGTCGCTCATGGGATGATTCCCCGCTTCAAACTTATTATTCTCGGGTGGGAACGTGAAACAAGATGTTGCATAAACATTGATCCATGGTTGAAATTCAAAATAGCAGCATACACTTAAGATATAAAATTGTATGGGAAGTGAAAAAGTTTACAAATTGAAATATATGAGTAGTGTTCGCATCTTAACTCTAATTTAACGGTTGATTTCGTTTTAAGCTTAGTTTGGAATAAGTGAAAATTGAGAACGATGAATTTATCTTTTTGGAGGCATTGTCGGTTCGAAATGCATCTTGTTCTTTGGATCCCTTAAAGTTATTGACATCTGTTACAAATTTGTTCCATTCAGGAGGAAGAGTATTCAAAAATTTGGTGTTCACTTAAAATTGTTCCAGTTTCATATTGTAGATGTTCATGTCATTAAGGAGCAGTGAAAATCTCAAGTAGAACTCACGTAGTGTTTCCCCATTCTTATAAGCAAACTTATCGAATTCATCATAAAGCTTACACTCCCTTTCTTGTTTCGTCAATGAAGTTCCTTGCATGTGAAGTTGAATTATTTCCCAAAGTTCCTTAGCGACTTTATGATTGCTAACCAATGCATAGACCTCAGGTGGTAGTCATTGTATAATGATATTTGTTGCCTTGATATCGTAATCAGCTTGAATTGCTTCCGTAGTAGATAACTCAGAATATTTCTTTGGTCTTGTCTCTTTATTTTCCTCAATTAAAGGCCAAATGAGTGGACCATTTTCAACGGATTCAAGGATTATTCGTCCATGTTGTCTATTCAACATGTATAGCTCCATTCTGCTTTTCCAAGAATCATACATATCTTTTTCCAACATAGGTGGACGATTGTCAGCACCCGAAAGAATCGCTTTGTCAGCAAGAGTGGTCATTGAGAAATTTATATGTTAAAAGATTGTTGTTTGATCGAACGGTGGTAGAAAGAAATTACGTTTGATTAAGGTGTCTTTTAAGTGTTTGAATTCTTGAAATTACACGGGATTTTACAATTCTTGACAAAAACGGGAAAACAAGTTAATGTATCACAGGATTTTACAAGTTAAAGATATAAACCGTATAATTTAGAAGTTTGAATTGTTCGGTTTCAATTAAACTTCAACTTGATCGGTTCCAACTGAAAGTCAATTAGATCGGTTCCAACTAAAATCAACTAGATCGGTTCCAACTGAAATCAACTAGATCGGTTCCAACTGAAATAAACTAGATCGGTTCCAATAAAAACAACTAGATCGGTCTCAATTGAAATAAACTAGATTGGTTCAAACTGAAATCAACTAGATCGGTTCCAACTAAAAACAACTAGATCGGTTCCAACTGATATAAACTAGATCTGGTTCAACTAAAATAAACTAGATTGGTTCTAACTGAAATCAACTAGATAGGTTCCAACTAAGAACAACTAGATCGGTTCCAGCTGATATAAACTAGATCGGTTTCAACTGAAATAAACTAGATCGGTTCCAACTGAAATAAACTAGATTGGTTCCAACTGAAATTAACTAGATCGGTTCCAACTGAAATCAACTAGATCGGTTCCAACTAAAAACAACTAGATCGGTTCCAACTGATATAAACTAGATCGGTTTCAACTGAAATAAACTAGATCGGTTCCAACTGAAACCAACTAGATCGGTTCCAACTAAAAACAACTAGATCGGTTCCAACTCATATAAACTAGATCGGTTCCAACTGCTCGAAACCTACTTTTTCAAAACTAAAAAAGACACGTTTTTGATGATTGTTTTCCAAAAAAATTTGTACCAAAAGTGTTACTAAGCCTATAGGGACAAGAAAAATGACAACTTTATGGTTTTTAAACCGAAAAAATTTAAAATCAAGATTTTGACCTTTATAAAGCTAATGAACACAAAAGACACAAAATAAGAGATTTTTTCTATGACTCTAAGCACACACACCTATATCCAAGGATACTAGATCAAAGCTACCTATGTAGATGATCTTTTAGTGTGGAATATCCAAAAAAAATTGCGTGTATCTTAAGTAAAACTACATGAACCAAAAAACAAACACAATATCTAAGCACATCACTCCATGGCTCTTGATACCAATTGAAGAATAATCATATAACATACATGGAACGATGAGGAAATTTGTTTTAGTAAAAGAAAGAGGGTTAGATGAACACTTAGAGAGAGAAAGTAAACTTGTAATATTATGTGTGAAAATGAATAACCAACCACCTCTCCAACGCATAGAGAGGTGTATAAATACCTATACATGGCATGTGGGCTTGGGCTAACATGGGTTTATCCATGGACCTTAGCAAATTAACTCTGTAAGTTTCCAAAAATTACTTAACGAGCTAACGACTGTTATCTATGGAAGCGACCGACACTTTCGTGTTCCTAACAGTATGCTATCCTGATATATTATTGACTAAGTTTACCTCCATTGTCAATATCATTTAGTCATGAACCATTAATCACTTGCGAGTGAATGCAAATATTGTGGATAGATATATTGGGATTGACGAATCCCGTTTGTGTTTACCTGTACATGAGGTAATCAAACGCACTATATTTAAGAATAATGGGTAACTTTGGCAAGTTACCTTTCCAAGAGGACATTTGTTCCTCAATAATGTCACTGAGGTGATTTCCATGTTAACGTGTTGGTGTCATGAGCTTAGGGCAGTAATACTGTTTTCCATGATAATTGTAATGGTACACTTATTACCACTTATGATGACTTGTATTCAACTATTACATTTCAAACCTATGAATTTCACTCAACCTTTGTGTTGACCTTTTTAGCATGTTTATCTCAGGTAATTGAGCAACCTATGACACGGAGTGGCATTGGACTTGAGGATGTCCAAACTTGTTATCATTCAAACTCTATGTTTTCATATGTATTTCGGGACCTCCTTTTGTAAAACTCTAAAATAATATTGAATGATAACTAAATTTTCCAAAACGTCTCAACTGCTAAAACAGAAGCTATGTAAAGCTCCAATCTTAGCATTACCAGAAGGAAATGATGATTTTGTTGTTTACTGTGATGCATTCCATCAAGGTCTGGGAGCGGTGTTAATGCAAAAAAAAGAAGGTTATTGCATAGAAATCCCGACAACTAAGCCTAATGAAGAAACTATACACTCATGATCACGAATTAGGAGCATTAGTGTTCGCTCTTAAATGTAAGACACATCTGTATGGCACCAATACTGTGTTTCACATGATCCTTAAAAGTCTTCAGCGTATCCTTGATCAGAAAGAGTTGAACATGAGACAACACCGTTGACTAGAATTGCTTGCAGATTACGATTGTGAAATTCGCTACCACCCTGGAAAGGAAAATGATGTAGCAGATGCCTTAAGCCGGAAGGAACGAATCAAACCACTCCAAGTTAGATCATTAGTTATGAACATTCATCCAAAATTACCATCACAAATTCTCAAAGCTCAAACTGAAGCACTCAAAGAAGAAAACCTCAAAGCTGACAACTTACGATGAATGGACAAAGCATTTGAAATACGTCCTGATGGAACCCGATGTATCAAGAATCAAAGTTGGTTACCACTCTTTGGTAATCTGAGAGACTTAATCATGCATGAGTCCCATAAATCAAAGTATTCCATTCACCCAGGTTCTGACAAGATGTATCAGGATCTAAAGAAACTCTATTGGTGGCCTAACATGAAGGCAGTCATCGTTGAATATGTTGGAAAATGTTTGACAAGTTCTAGAGTTATAGGCATAATGTCAGAGGCATCGATCCTGGTGACAACCGGAGATTCCTGATGGTGAGTTGGGAAAGAATAAACGATGAATTTCATCACAAAACTAACTCCCAAAACATCAACGGACATGAACATAATATGAGTCATTGACGATCGCCTTACCAAATCCGCTAATTTCATCCCTACCGCGAGAGACATGTAGTATGGAAACCCTTAAAAGATGGTACATAAAGGAAATAGTCCTCCCGTCATGGAGTGCCAAATATCTATCATCTCGATCTGACAGTCATTTTCACTCCAATTCTGCAATCATTACAAAGTGCTTTGGTAATCAATTAAGACATGAGTACGGCATATCATCCTGAAAACCGATGGACAAGTAGAAAGAACGCATCCAAACACACGAAACATGCTTTGAGCCTGTGTTATAGATTTTGGAAAAGAAGGAAAAACACTTACTTATTAGTAGAATTTTTCTTACAATAACTGTTTTACCATGCCATTATTAAGGCCAATACCATTTGAGGCACTTTAATGGTCGAGAAGTGCAAATCACCTGTTTGTTGGCCGAATTAGAGATGTTCACTTACGAACCAGAAATAATCCATAGAAACCACTAAATAAGATAGTGAAAATTTGGACAAACAGCTTGCAACTGCAAGAGACTCAGTCAGAGAAGATTATCCAATATACGACGAAAGCCTGTTAAATTTCAATGAGATGCGAGTTATGTTAAAAGTGTCACCTCTTAAAGGTGTTGATCCCGACGGAAAATGAGGAAAGCTAATCCCTGGTACAATTAAAACCAGTTTAAGATTCTTAAAAGGAATCGTCCCGTGGGCGTATAAACTTGAACTTCCTGAAGAACTCAGAAATGTCCACAATACCTTCCACGTTTCTAATCTAAAGAAATGCTTATCTGACGAATCCCTTGTCATTCTAATGAAAGAACTTCGGCTTGATGACAAACTCAACTTTGTGGAAGAACCAGTGGAGATCATGGATCGAGAAGTCAAGCAACTAAAACAAAAGTCGTATCCTATAGTAAAAGTTAAGAATAGAAACTCAAAAAGAGGAACAGAATTTACATGGTAACTGCGAGAGATCGACATTCGAGCCAAGTATCAACATTTGTTTTAAAACATCACTCCAACATCCATTAAATCTCGGAGACGAATTTTCTTTAAGGGAGGGAGGACTATAACAACCCGTAATTTTCATCAATGTAATTATCCATCTATTAAATTAGATGCACTGTAATATCCATCTATTATATATATACCACCTTTTTACAGGGAAATTTTTGCTTTATCTCATTATGCAACGTAACTTGCATCTCTAAAGTAATCGAGCTCACACAACCTCTACCAATGCCATCAAGTACTATGTTATATCTATGTAAACAACAATAAATGTCCAATTCTAAAACTTAATATCATTTTTACCAAGTACATTATCCATTTAACGTACCATTTACAACGTTATATCAAAACATAAAACAACAGACTTTATTCATTACCGTATATAATCAAAACCCAATTATATGTAATGTATACATAAACAATGAATATGGCAATCCTCAAGCATGTGTACAAGTGTACAATGCATAACATTTGAATATCTTTTCCCTCCTAAATCAAGTTACAACTTTCTAAAGCTCAATGTACAAGTCAATAATGCAAGAAAACCAAATAGGCTCATTTTAACCATCTAAAACACTTTTAGTTTCTTACTACCCACTTTAGCACAAGTACAAAAACACTTAATGCATGACTCCTAAACCTAAACCTAAACCCTAAGTCATCCTAAAACCCTAATCTAAAACCTTAAAACCCTAAAACGAAACCCTAAAACCCTAATTTCGATTTTAAACCTAAAACTAAACCAAACCTTAAAACTAAACCCTAAACCTTAATCCTAAACCCTAATCTTAATCTAAGTCCTAAACCTTTAAACTATCCCTAAACCCTAACCCTAACTCGAATTAAAACCCTAAATCCTAAGCCGAAACCAAACCAAACCCGACACCCCTTTTATTTTATTTTTGACCCATTTTAAACCAACCTAGCATCCTAGCACCTCTATGACCTCACCACCATGTCACTAAGCAGCCACCTAAGCACCTTACAAGCACCTCCATCACCTCCCTTGGCCACCAAGGCTTCTTGTCACCTCCTTGTCACCCTTTGTAAACCGAACCCCCTCCACACCTTTACACCTTGCTTAGCTATTTTTATAGCCTTTAATACTCATCACTAGGCTTCATATGACATCACTCTATAGCCCTTGATCCCTACTTCAAGCATAAAACTTAGGCAGCAAGGGTTATGAGCTCTATATATAGCCGAAACACACTTAACTCTTTTCAAATCACGACGCTCAAAAACTCATCACTAAATAATCATACAAGAAACAAACAAGTTAAGAAGACTACAAGATAATTACAAAAAACAGAGATAAAAGAATACAACACTAGCCCAAATTAAACAAAGGTAAACCATAAAAAAACAAAAAAGCATAACACTACCAACACTTAAACAACACCAATATAAAACAATAACAGAAATACAACCAAGGGTACAACAAAAAAAACACCAGACCAACAAGAGGACTGTACAAACAACATAAAACAAAACATACCACACCCACAATCCAAATCCCCCCACACACCCGACGACACCATGCCAGTTACCCCCCCATATCAGAAGACGCAAATGTCTTAACAAACACCTTACCAAGTGTATGATCAAATACGACCTAAAGATCATATTTAAGTGCCAAATCAAAAAAGAAGCCAATGAATGCCATTCCAAGCGTAACGAACCCAAATAATCTCATCCTACACATTTTAGCTCAAGTAATCATATACACTTGTTCAAAAAGCACATAAACATAATTAAGAATACATAATACTCCTAAGATCCTATACAAACTCTAGTTAAAGCCTTGGAATCTTCAAACCAAGCGTTTTTTATTAAAACCCCTAAAAACGACCCGATTTGATTTTCTACTAAACGAATATTATTTCTAAACTTTTGTTACGTTTAAGAGCAATCTTATTTTTAGCCTTAATTCTAATAAGCTATAACCTGCAAATATTATTAGAACCCTAAAATAAGCTTGCATGCTTTGGACTTGATTTTGTAAATCATTTCATGCAAGTGTGGTATATATCAGTAACTTTCTGAAATTATAACTGGAGGGGCTAAAAAAAATGTCATTGTCCTAAAGTTATAACTAAAAGGACCGTATCATGCAAGTTCAGGTAAAAGTTTAAATAATAATACTTTTATATATAAAGGACTAAACTTGTAAAAGATTTATATAACCAAGTATATCTATTGCAGTTTTTGTATTACTTAAAATATAAAATATATATTTTTATATAAATTATAAAAAATATATTAATATTAAAAACCCGATTTTATAAAACCCGACACAATTAATCGTTATAAATCATCGATCGCCCGCATTATAAAAACAATTTATTTTATATATTTTTTTAACGTAATTTATATCATCGACTAGCTTTTTGAAGAAACTTAAAATCTTTATAGTATCAACGTTATCTAAGGAGAATTTCATATGAGTGGATTTCATATGAAGTATGACGATTTATGACGGTTTTGTGTTGTTTTATTACGATGTAAAGTGCCCTAAGCTCCTCAAACGATACTGCATGGCCTCTGAATTATGATAGCCCGAACAGTGATGCAATAATTCCATAAATTAATCAATCATAGTTAACTTCATGAAGTTTTTGAAACATAAACCATTCACCTAAGGACTTGACATATTACCACCAGTTGCATTACGACAGCCGTTACATTCACTGATATACTTTTGCCTAAAATCAGATTTCACACTGTTAAGGTGAGGTTCAAAGCCTCGCTTTGTTTTAAATCTTCTAATGTTTTTTTATAAACCCGCGAGGGGGATTACATGCTATGAAACCATAAATACGAGTAATTTTCAATTGTATGCATCCTGATATTTATTGCCTAAGTTCCATACTTTTTCCATAAGACCACCACTATCATAAACCGTTAATTACCTTTTCAGAGTAACGCGAAAGCTGTGAATATATCATAAGGGACAGAACTCCCTGATTGGTTACCATACTTTCTGGTAACTCATAACGCACTTGCATTTGAATCACTATCGGTGTTTGGCAAATGGCAAACCACTGGGCAACTTCTTGTGATTATTAGATTATCTCAAGTCTCGGTGTCATGAGCTTAGGGCAATAATAATTTGTTTTCCTATAATAATCGTACTCATTGCAAATAATTTAACACTTATTGGTGTAAAAGACAACGTAAACCCACTATTGAACTTGTATTCCAACTTTTAACATAACCTAACGAATTATCACTCAACCTTTGTGTTGATCTTTTTAGCATGTTTATATCAAGTATTTGAGCGAATTATGGCACGGAGTGGCACGGACTTGAAGATGGCTAAACTGTTATCATTCAAACTTTATGTTTCTAGATTTTTGTGACCACTTTTTTGTAAAAACCTCTGATGAATAAATGAAAGATAACTAAGATTTTCAAAAACGTCTCTACGATACGTTTCAAAATATGACGCCTTGTACAAAAAAATAATACCTCATATACTTCCGCTGCTAATATGTCAAAAATAGGTGGTGTTATACAAACACCACTTAATGTTAATACAGTTAACTCTAACAGGATTAAATAGTTTCGAGTTTGGGGCCATAAGAATTCAAACGCATAATCTATGTCTCATGTGTCAATGCTCCTCATGCATATCGCAAAACAACTACATCTAGTAGTGGCAGAGAAAAAAGCCAATAGTGATGTATCCCTAGTCCGCTCAGACCGACCCATATCATAAATATCTATACATGAAAAAAAAAGAAGTTAGGTTTGGTTATGTTCCAAAGTCTTTCCAACAAGTGCATCCTCTATTTTCAAAGGAAGCGTGTCACATGTATCATAATATGACTTACAAAGACGATCATCCGGATCAACACAATAACTAACCAATTTGACAGCAAACATTCCTTTTGTTTGAGTTCCATCTGTGAATGCTGACTACACTGATAATGCATGGAAATTCTATATGCTTTCTATATCGTGGATATCTGATTCACGATCTAAATCTGATTCATAATCTAAATCCTTATCTGAAATCTAAAAACATGTTATGCACTACATGACTATACATGATTCACATGATCTGGTATATACAACTAATCACATGAACATATATGCATCGCAAAACATGAACTGCTTAGCTGATAAACATGAGCCAAATAGCTACAATCCTGATAATCATAATCCATGTACTCATACACATATCAACGTGCGTGGCACCTAACTCCATATCTAATATCGAGCAATCGGTTTAAGTCTAAGCATCCCCTACTAATAGTGGATACTTAAATCTCTCAAACCATCATAGTTCTGAACCAGTTTTTTTTAACATGAGCTTCTGAAAACTCATTCCTTTTATAATATATAACATATCTGAAATCTGTATACTTTAATAAAATAAGTGAAAGCGTAACTTTTGCATGACATCGAGCTTATTCCAAACGCCCCTTAAAAATCGTAGCTATGAAAATTTACATGACTTATTATAATTACTTGCTTTGGGGCATTCCAAATTGATAACAAATGATGGAAATGAGAAGCTCGTTACCTAACCCATGAGCTACACGATTTTAACCCATTACGCCCCATCTAGCACATAGCATGGTCTCATCTTACAAACCTGCAAAACATGAAACTGAGAACGGTAAGTCATTGCGACTTAGTGAGATAACAGAAACTGTTCTGAATCATAAACTGAAATATGAGCTGAACATCGTCATGATGTTTTCTGCATAAGTCCTGTGTCCATCCTGAGAGACTTTGATACATGGCTGCAAGCATATATTTGAAGTCTAACTGGTTCTAAATTATTACTGGATGTGAATTCGTAAGTATCTATTCTGGTTAAGTGTTTATAGCACATTCCTCTAAGGCTATTTCTGAACTGGCTACTGAGTAATAAAGCTATCTATAAACTGATTTCTAACTAATAATAATCCAGTAATACTGTATGAAAGCTACATATAGTACTTTTTTGTAAAGCTGAATTCTAATACTAGCAGTCTAACTGATATTAAAGCTATGTCTTAAACTGCATGCATAAAGCATGATACTAAATAAGTACATATCGTACTATTTCGACTACCTGGACATATTACTATAAGTACATAAGCATGATATTGATTGGGTGCATGAGCTACATAAAGCACAATACTAACTGACTACATTGAGTGCATAAGACAATATACAGGCTGAGTACATATAAAACACTGGCTGAGTGCATAAGCACAATACTGAGCGCGTAAAGCACATACTGGCTGAGTGCGTAAAGCACATACTGGCTGAGTGCGTAAAGCACATACTGGCTGAGTGCGTAAAGCACATACTGGCTGAGTGCGTAAAGCACATACTGGCTGAGTGCGTAAAGCACATACTGGCTGAGTGCGTAAAGCACATACTGGGTGCATAACTAACTGAGTGCGTAAAGCACATACTGACTGAGTGCATTGAGTGCGCCTGACTGAAAGCATAAAGCATTTATCCCCATTCGGGACTGATTAATGTGCTTAAAGCACTATTATTCCACACAGGATTGACTGAGACTAAGTTTATTACTAAACTGTTCTGAGTTCGGAATTGTTTACACGTAATATTCATATATAAATTAAGGCTAAGCTGAATATGACCCAACGGGTCGCCATACTGAATATTACCCAATGGTCAACATATATTGAATATGAACCAACGGTTTGCCATAGTACTAAATATGACCCAACGGTCAACATATACTGAATAAGACCCAACAAAAATACTAAATATGACCCAAGGGGGGGGGGGGGGGGTGGGGGGGGGGGGGGGGGGGGGGGGGGGGGGGGGGGGGGGTGGTGGGGTTTAACATATACTAGAATAAGACCCCCGGTCAACATTTACTAAATATGACCCAACGGTCAACATATACTGAATAAGACCCAACGGGTTTCAAAAATTATACTAAATATACCCAAACCGATCAATCAAATACTGAATAGTGACCCAACAGGTCAACCGAATAACTAAATATGACCCAACGATCAACATATACTGAATAAGACCCAATGGGTCAACATAATACTAAATATGACCCAATGGTCAACATATACTGAATAAGATCACATGGGTTAAAATGATGCTAATATGACCACACGGGTCAACATGATACTTGACTTGCATATTTGACCACTAAGGTCACGTGAATACTTGACCATGCATATTTGTACCACTAAGGTCACGTGCATACTTGACTTTGCATATTTGACCCAAGGTCACTTTAATACATAAATTACATATTTCTTGAGATATGACAAGGCATATATATATTAAACACGTTTAATCTACTAAACATGTTAACTGAAAATCCGTTACTCACCTGGGCCGTAAAATGCAAGCTGACTGATTCTGATTATGCCTCGAGCACCTATATCATAATAGATGCACGCATATGATATTAACACATAACTTTACATTTAACATAAACATGACATGGAAAACTAGCTATTAACAACATGAACACGGCTAAGAAATCTTGAACTAGCTCTGGCAAGAGTCACGCCAAACATGCACTTTTATGCTCGCGAACAAGCTAAGCTAACTAAGTCTTACCACTTGATTCTATATTTTCATATCATAAATCATACCCACGTAGGTTGAGAACATAAGTTATAATACATATATATCTGGAACTTACAATAAGTACCATCTTATATCATAATTATCCAAACACTTAACAAAACAATGCGAGTAATGCTGTCATTTCTGCAGCAGCCTGCAAATGACTTGTTTTGACTCACTTAATAACAAAACCAGCTCATAAGGCTATTTTTCCATGAAACTAGACTCTTTTCCCTTTCCAAAAATGTAAAGCACACTCCGGGAGGAGCTATGGTTAAGTATGTGTGAATTTTCAAAGTTCAGCTTGCTGCACTTTTATGAATCTGACCCGCTGCACTAAATTGAGTTTTACACTAATTTAACTATTGAATCGGCCAAAACTCTAAACATAACGAATAAATTAGACACCTTAAGCTTTCCAGAAAGTCCGGCCATGAGTAAATACAAACTATTATCAATATTTTGTGGTCTTTCTAACATGACTAACTGATTCTGAATTTTCTGCAATTCAATTAACATCATATATATCAAATTCTCATTAAGGGGGCGTTTGGTTCCACTTTTAATTCATCAAGAATACATCATAAACATCATAACATAGTTATTAACACCAATCCCATGAAAATCTCATATGATCATACGCATATCCAAACACCTATAATCCTTGAATTCATCAAATACATTACGTAAAACACTTAATACACATAAGCTCATGTTTCCTCTAGCTTGAATTCATGTTTAAACATATAATTATCAACATATCTTAAATTGGTAAACACCATATAAATATGTTGAAACATCTTGATAACCTCCTCCTTAAACTCTCCTTGATTCTTGATTAACTCTTGTTTAATTTGATGAAATTAACTAGAAATCAATGAATTCTTCACTTTGAAGTAAAGTGTATATCTCTGTTCTTTTGGGTGAATCAACACGTAGGAATGAAGATATAAAGATGGAGTGCCCATTCTTATCTCTAAGGCATAATTTTATGTAATAAGCCTCAAGGGTAATTTGGTAATTTCCACTAACTTAGGCACTTGAACACCATTAGTCCCTTGTAGTAGAAACATTACATAAAAGGTCCTTATTTCCAATAAACCTAACAGAAAGACTTTTCTATTTATTCTAAAGTCAATAAAATATTATTCTAATAAATTTGTGAAATTTGGGGTGTTACATTGACCATGTTTGATAAGTTAACCAAAAGTAAGAAAACAATGTCAGGAAACATTAAAATTAAAATGTAATAAAAGTGTTTAGATGTTAAAGTTAATTAGAAGGTAAGATCAACTGCACTTTCAAGTTTTCAGCAGTTTGTTTTTTAGAGAGCCGGTGTGGTGGCAAATAACACGTCATAATGGTGCCTCAAACTGCACCGGCGCCATCCCGAAATTATCCATCATTTCGCCAGCCCATTTATGGGCGTGATTCGTTTTTTAGTGTAAAAGTTGAGTGGGTGAGGTTTTTTGGTGGTAAAACCAGGACCTACGTATACCTATAACATGTTATAGCTTAGAGTGGTTGTTTATGTTATAGTTATATTATAAGGTGTAAGCTGAAATGACAATAACATGCCCTAGCCCTATGATACCCACTGCACCTGCCTCTCTTATCTCATAGTTAAAAGGTTTTATCACTTCAATTGCATTAAGGGGTGTTAGGTGTATGGTTAGTAGGTTAGATCACTTCAATTGCATCATGTCATAATAAGCTTATATAAGCCACAAATTTCCAAACAAGCCACAAAAAAACGAGCTTATGCGACATAAGCCGAAAACCACATGAGGCATAAGCCACTATATAAGCAGAAACAAACACCCCCGGCTCTAAGCCTATCTCTTTATCATACTACCGTACTTTTTTCCAATTATATATATAACTTTTACTTTGTTGAATACATCACCTAGGTACTTGAATTATAAAGTGTTTCGCAATGTGTCTATGCATTTTTAAAAGTGTTGTATTATAAATACCCTCTTACTTCACAAAAGTACAAAAAGTATCAACTTCATCCCCTTTTGTCCTTTCAGAGTTAACAATACAACACAATTTTTTTTACTGTCTGTTTCGTATTTTTTTTGACAATTTAATACTTTTGACTTGTCAAACTTTATGATTTGTGTTCCGCACTTTCCGTTTCACAATTTTATAACACACACAAAATTATTAAAATATAAATAATAAAAAAAAAAACCGAAAAAGTTAAGAGATATTGACAACATTTTAGGAGAGTACAAATAAACCACTCCCCTTTCAAAAACTGATTACTTAATGACATAATAACATATAATAGATGAGATTTTTTTTAAGTTATTGAAAGGATCTCTCTTTAAATCAGGTGTAAACGACTTAACTGAAGTATTAACGTGATCGTTTCCAACTCTTTCCCTAAATATCAAGATGTATAATAAGTTTTGTGCCTAATAT
>BQNB010034235.1:28367-48913 GCA_026074375.1 Tanacetum coccineum
GTTCTCGCACTAAGAATAGTTCTGAAAAGAAAGTCTCACTATATATATATATATATATATATATATATAATTATAATGTTTATTACATGCATATCTCGGAGGGCGGCAATAAACCAGGATCCCTGTCGGCATACGACCTTGTCTTTGCCCGGTTTTGTTTATTTTGGGCAGCCCGGGCAAGGTTCTTGGGATCATTCCAAAATGCAATATGTGCATCCTAATCTACCTCAAAAATGTGCGGGGGACATCTGCGTCTGATGCACTCCACGTCGTAAGTCCCGTCCTCGTCAGGATCCCAATGCCTTTCCTTGAGAGAAGCCTTCTTGCCATTGTAGATCTTTTGCAGATGTTGTTGTATGCCCACATAGATTCGTGGCCAGCGATCGGATTCCATGTGAGGACGCAAGTCAAACTGGGTCTGCAATCATATATAACAAAGACAGAGTTAGAGATATAATTTATATATTTATCTAAATTTGTTTATTTATTTATATGATATAAATAAATAAACAAATTTAGATAAATATATAAATTATATCTCTAACTCTGTCTTTGTTGTATATGATTGCAGACCCAGTTTGACTTGCGTCCCCACATGGAATCCGACCGCTGGCCACAAATCTATGCGGGCATCCAGCAGCACCTGCAAAAGATCTACAATGGCAAGAAGGCTGCTCTCAAAGAAAGATATTGGGTTCCTGAAGAGGACGAGACTTATGACCTGGAGCGCCTCAGACGCGGACGTCCCTCGCACATTTCTGAGGTAAATTGGGATGCGCAGCTTGCATTTTGGAATGATCCCAAGAACCTTGCCCGGGCTGCCCAAAATAAACAAAACCGGGCAAAGAGCAAGGTCGTATGCCGACAGGGATCCCGGTCTATTGCCGCCCTCCGAGATATGCATGTAATAAATATTATAATTATTTTACATATATATATATATATATATATATATATATAATTAACGCTTTGGTGTGTTGTGATTTGTCGTTTTTAATTTGTTTCATCTTATATACGTGTGTATGTGCAGATGGAGACCTCAGCTACTAGAGAGTACCCGTCGCTGATCCACACCTTCTTCTTGACACATACTGTTGGTGGCGTATTCTTGAACCCCGAGGACAAAGCTCTTTATGTAAGTTTTGTTCCAAAACACGCACTTTAATGATTTGTCGAGAAATAATGTAGTGACCCGACTAATATATTAACTATCTTGTGTTTTTGTGACTACATAGGATGAGATGCTGAGGCTACAGGGTCTAGGCTCCAACACCCCCACGGGTGTGCCCTACACTGAGGATGAGATCATGGCCATTGTTCGCGGGGGCAAGCAGCGGGGGCACATTCCCGGTGTTGGACGGGTTTTGCCAGGACAGGGCACGGTCATTCCTCCCCCATCTCAAAGCACACACTCCGCCGATATCGCTAGGCTCAAAAAGAGGGAGAAGCGGCTCACAAAACAAGTGAATATGTTCATGAGGTTATTTAGTAGTGACGACAAGTTTTCTCAGATACTCAATCAACTTGAGTCACAGACTGAGTACGGTGGGGGCAGCGGGAGTGGCGGGTGCGGGGATGATGAGCCAGGAGATGATGAGGACGGCGGCGAGGATGAGGAGGATGAGGACGATAGTTAGGGGATGTTGGGTAAGTATATGCTATTTTGTGTCTTGAAGTATATATTGGCGACCCTTATGTGAATATTTGTTTCCCCGTACGTTTAGAACATGTTATCTAGGTGAATATTGACTTGTATCTTGCGGATAATGGAAGTTTTGTGACTTCGTCACCCGTTTTGTAGATTATATTGTGTTTATTCGGATTTTGGACGTATTTAGCTTTATTATATCAAATGCGTTGATCGTATTGTGTTTTGGTACAAGTTGTAATGTATTTGGGTAGATTCTATATCGGTTTATGCATGTTTGAGTTTTGGTATATTTTTTCTGAAAAAATTTCGGAAAAAATATGGAAATCGCCTGCTGTGCAGGTTGTCAAAAAAAATTGCAGATTTTTCCCGGGCGATATGTCGCCCGGAATAACCTTAAATAAATATTTGTTTAAAGATTATCCCGGGCGACATGTCGCCCGAGAAACATTAAAAAAATATATTTAAAATCTTTCCCGGGCGACATGTCGCCCATGATTCTTAGTAATAAATTATTTAATAAATTTATTTTAAATTTTTTGTCGCCCGGGATTCTTAATAATAATTTATTTAATAAACTTATTTTAACACTTTCCCGGGCGACATGTCGCTCGGGATTATGCCTAATTAATTAATTAATTTTTGTATCCGGGAAAATCATCCACTGTGGCACTTAATTGTTTGACTGAAACTATGTGGGCCCGGCGATGTCGCCCGGGAATGTCGCCCGGGAAGGAATCCCATTCGAGCTTTTCCGTTCCACTTATCCCGGGCGACATGTCGCCCGGGAAAGCTATCCCAGCAACAAGTCGCCCGGGAAACCCCGAATTTATCCATGAGGATAGTGGCAAATGTGTAGTGCATCATCATCTTTGTCGATGTCGTTCATCGTTATCATCATAGTCTATTATGCATCTTCGTTTTTGACATCATAGTCATTGAATCATTAGCATCAGCATCAAACTTTATCATCCTCGAACATCGTCATCATACCCACATCATCGTCAGCAAGCTAGTTTATGATGATGATCATCATCATCATGTGAACTTGCAATGAACCGTGAAAATAAACATAACAAAAGTCGATAAATTAGCATGTAAGTAATTGCTATTATTATTCCTTTAACAATAGGTGATGTCAATAATACACAAACACAGTATTGTAGTAAATAATTTATTTTTATACGAGGGAAAAAGTAAGAATTTGTATGAATTGCTCCTTATAAAAATGGTAAATAATTTATTTTTAAATTAGTGAAAAAAAGTGAGAAATTGTATGAATTGAATCCCATGTAGATGAAGAGGAATTATAAATTTAACTTTAGAGAACTCCTCACAACATACATAGGATTCAACACACTACAACCTCAACTCGTTACTTTCGCAACACTACAATATATTAACAACAAAAACTTGTATTCATCACCCGATGTGGCATTGAAATACTGATACACTATACTTATCTTTGTTGGGTTATGGTAGTCGGTTAGCACATTATACGTTAAAAATACGTGAGTTTATTGGGGGCACACACGTAAGACACGAAGAGTACGTTTATTAAATACTTAAAATATATTTATTTATTATTAAGGATTTAATATGCTTCACATTGATAATTTAAATAACCGTTAGTTACCGTTATATTTTATAACTAACTTAAACGACTATTTAAATATGAACCGAAGGAACTAAAATTGACAAAACCCGAACCTTATGGAGGTCGGCCCCTAAGAGGTTCTAGAAGGGGTTTTGGATCAAGTTTGGAATTGATATGTGATAAGGATTATGAATTGTGATAACTAAGGAATTATTTGTTTCCTAGTTTATCTACAACTAGGGTTTGGATGCTATATTAACACCCCATCCTTCTCCTCATAATCATTGATTCACCGATCCATCACGCAATCCAATACTCACTCGTCCCACAAAGAAAATACAAACGACATACACAAATCAAAATATCATATTGTTTTCTTTTCTCCCGGTTGACAAATAGATAGCATTACATATTGTGTTGCATGCTCACACTTTATCACGTGTATACATGCAAGATTAATAAATCTCATTGATTGATTTATTCCCTTTTTACTTTCTGTGACAATTCAAACGTATCCCATTAAGGGATTTGAATTGGTTTAGGAATTCGGTTCATGGTATTTTCTTCCAACAGATTTCGGTAAAACCATAATAAGGGTTTCCGGTTCAAGACTACAAGCGTTGTTTGGTTTTCGGTTCAAGTATATAATACATACACCATCGGTGTTTGGAGCTCGTGAAGTTACGACTAGCATCGTGACGTACTTGTTCGACGTGTTGTGTGAGCAACCATAGAGGTGGTAATTTAACCGCTATGATTTCAAGATCAAGATCCGGTGTAAGTTTATTGATTTTTACCAATAAACAAAAGGTTAGTAAATTACTTGTTTAATTTATATGTGTTAATCTATATGCTAAAACTAGATCCATCCGTTGCGTACTCGTAAGCGCTTTTTTTTTAAAAACTTGCGCTTACTAGTTTGTTAAATCCCAACACCGGCCACATTACGTACAACACAAAAATTACACTCACTTTGCTCCCCACATGGTGAGCTGGCTCATCTTTCTCTCTCAAAATTAGTTGGTATCACGCATGAGTGAGGCTGGTCTCGCTCACCTCCTCACGCACCCATCACGTTCAGTCGTATAAATGAGTGATTAGACTTAATTATGCTTCTTTTAGGGACGTGTCTAATAACACAAGATTAGAGAAATTAAAATGACTTGAAAGTCACCATCTTATTCATAAACAAGCTAAGATGACCTTATTATTTTAAACAATACTAAAAGGTCATTCATTTTAGGATATTATCATGTTAACATATTAATTAATCAAACCGATCGACCGTCCATAATGAAACCTGGTGGGTTTATGTTATGTAAAATTTGTTTTGAGCAATGGAAAAAGGCAAAGAGATAAGAAGAGCAGGCTTTTGCAGAGATGAGGAGTTGTAGGGTGGCGTGGTCATTCCTTTTCTATTTTCATGCACAAAATTCATTTCACAAAGTAACAAACCTCGTAGGTAAGTGCCTTTTTCCACGAATTTTACACGGAATTATTCCGATGGTAAAACTCTTGTGGGTAAATATTTTCCCACAGATTTTCTCACGGAGCGTTGACTTTCCCACAAATATTGTTGTGTGTAATACGTGGGTTAATTACTCACGGATTTTCCACTGTTTTCTTACTGAAAATTCCCACCGGAATATTTCCCACCGATTTATTTTTCACCGATTTACATCAAAAATTTCCCACAATATTATTTCGCACGAACTTTTAATAGAAAATTTCGAGTGAAACCCGTGGCATATCTATGGCATAAATTTTATATATTTCCAAAAAATTGTAGTATTTCATATAATTAGAAATTAGAAACTAAAAAATAAACGCAACAATAAAATCTCATAAATCAGTAATTCGGAACGAAACACACAAATCATGATTTAAGAACTCGTACAACTAAAACACATATAAGCTTGCAAATATACTCAAAGAATCCATAGTTTCCACCATATCTATTACATATTCGGCACAACTAACATGATATCTTTGTTTCCTAACATTACTACACTTAAGAGTACTACCCTTGTAAGCTTTCCAATTCTCTGGTCTTCGATCAATAATAATCTTTAGACATGTGGAAGGGTTCTTAAAACGGTGGTTGTATGTCCTCGTTATCGAAAAAGGCTAAAGGCGTCGTCTGTAGGCGTAACGTGCAATAAAGCATTATAAGGCGTGATAAAGCGCGCTATAGCGCGAGGTGTGGCGCCATTTTTTGAAGCTTTTAAGAGATTTACTGGATTTGAGCTTAATTACAAGTATTTATGATTTGTGTTCTATGGAATTCGGGCTTATTAACTCCATAACTCAATTTTAAGCCTAGTAGCTAACTAATATTGACCACTCTATAAATATTTTTTGCCTCTTTGAGTCACGCCTTAGAAATGCTATGACACAACGCCTCACGCTAAAACTTGAGCCTTGGCTATGCCGCCACATCACGCTTCACGCTATTTATAACATTGCATGTGAGCACCCTCTCATACCATAGCTGTGAATGAAACCAAAATTAGTGAATAACACTAGTAAATAAAACCATATCTATTTCATACCATACATCTAGACAACAATACAACACCTAACATAATATCACTGAATAAACCAAAATTAAATACAGACAAATAAAAACATTTTATCTATTTAGATCTAAGATTAATACCTTTTGTATATAACAAAAACACAACATAAATTATTATAGATTTTTAGATTCAACAAACACTCAAAAGTACACAGATCTACACAGATTAATCCGAGATCTAACAAAGATAATCCTTGAACGGTTCGAGTGTGCGGTCCAGCAGTGTGTGTTTCAACAACATATTCATATCTTTAAATTTTTTCTTTTAAAAAATAGTTTAATAAAAGAAAAGCTCTAAACTTTTCCTAATTTGGAAAAAGGTTAAAAATCCGTTTTTATCAAATTAATTTGTGAAAAAAATAAAGATACACATGTACTTTATGTTTATTTTTCTATAGATTTGGGTCTTAGTGTAAAAGTGAAAAAGCAAAAAACGGAGTTCTTCTATTCATCCGAGACAAACACATAGAAAGAAACACAAAAGAAGAGAAAACATCGATGACACCTACCGGTGACAAAAAAAATCTTTAATCTCTGACTTATTGATTGATGTATTAACTTACGGTTTTGGCTTTTTAGTAATTAGGTTGTGAGTTTGTGTTCTTGTGCTTTAATTTATGTGGCACGACTAGATTTGTGCTTAACTACCGTAATGTATGATAAATTCGTGTTTATTGTGCTTATTTTTTATTTAAGTGTTTTGGGCAAGTGTTTTTGTTATATCAAAAATCAAAATTTGTTAAGCATTACGTGTTAGATCAGTTGTAGGTCTGTAAAATTAATTACGCGAGAGTGATAATAACCGTTGATCGTTAGGTGTTTATTGTCTACTTCTGTGCCACTTACATGATGTTTCGATGTGCCTTTTGAAAGTGATCATGTATTAATGAATTACTCCCTCCGTCCCATAATAAGTGTCCAGTTTGACTTTTTAGAGTCAAACTGGTTTAACTTTGACCTTAAATATATTTTTTTGTTTTATATAATACTTAATAAAAATTATACCAATGAAATGTATAAACCCAATTCATTCATATATTTTGCATCAAGTATTATATAACACACACAAAGATACGTAAGGTCAAAGTTGAACTAGTTTGACTTTGAAAAGTCAAACTGGACACTTAATTTGAGACCGGCGGGTAGTGGGGGTTGGGGGTAGTTTAGTATTATAAATTGTATTATAAAGCAGGGAAAGGTGCCAAACAGGTGCGTGGGTCGGGCAGGCACTGGCAACAGGTCAAAACTTTGGATGTACTTTTGTTTGAAGTTGTAATGATGAGATACTCATCTGTTGTGAGTATTTAAGAAACTCTAAGAACTTATGACTAAAACAAGGGTAATTAGATAATTATATTTTACCATTTGATAACAAGTTTGTGAGGATAATGGCAAGCGGTTTTGTGGAAACTAATATTTGACTGTATAACCAGTTTTTAAAAACAAATCCAAACACCCCTCAATCCCCCGTTATTGATTATTGTATAAAAGATCATCCATAGTGTTTCCCAGCCCAAAATTTTCACTAACCCTGGACTTATTTTCTTTGTGTAGAGGATATAAAGTAAAGGTCATGTTGTGAGGAAATATAAGGGATGATATGCTGAAGAGAAACGCTAGCAATTCTGGCATTCACACCATCATCTTACCTTCAATGAATGCAAAGTATTAGAAAAAAGAAAACAAACACCATGGCTTTTAAAATATTATTTTTTTGTATATACCTCAAAGGAGAGCTTTGTCACTCAAGTTCTTTGTTGCATCTTATTTTAGACAACACCAAAATTTCTGTCATTTAAGAATTTAAATATTAAGTCAACAATGCATTTATAGATAAACTTTAACTATAAAACTGCATTGTAGTGAGCAAGATCCGACCCAAGAGATTACACCTTAAACCCTAAACCCTAAACCCTCTACAACTTCAACCAAAGAGATTTTGCAATGGGGGCATTAGAAAAATAAGATGTAACTAATGTTTTTTTTAATTTTCCACTACCCTTTGTGTAAAGATACACATGTCAATATTCTTTCTCAAGCTCTTACTATTTTTAGGGTCTGACATCAAAATGCAAAGTGGAGATCACAAATGTGACGACTAGAAATGGTTGTATTACCTTTTCACTGTCAAAGCAGCGGGAAGGCAAGAAGGGTCTACACAAAAGGATGGGGCTTCTGGTGGATGATGTGAATACACTGTCTGCTTTCACAAGGCCAAGGTGATGGAATATAAATAATGTAAAAAAATATTATATATTGGAATAGTCACACTAATTTTTCCCGTAAATAAATGGTACGTACAGATAAAAGCTTCAACTTGATGCCAAGGATGACTCAGTTGAAACTGTGATAACAATATTCGAGGACACGGCTAAGAAAATAATGCCCTCAACTGTTAAATCAAATTTGGATAGGGAAGACCAGGTTCGTGTGCAATTTTCCCTACATTGTTCGTCCGGAATTTAATGAAATATGATTATACAGTAAATCTATATGGTTGGGGTAACAAACCTTTTTGCGAAAGCATACATGCATTTACGCAACCAAATGCATATATTTTCTTCTCTTACAACAAACACTCAGTATAACCTTAACATAGAGGCAAAATTCGTTTCTCGACCAAAATAATTTACCTTTTTGCCAACGAACTTTTTCATTGTTACAATTGCTATGCAATAAGTAAATTTCGTCTTTGTGAATCCATTTCACCAACTGGTGCAAATTTTTGTTTACTATTTCTTTTGGTATTTATCTCGACTTTGCATATCTGTTTGTTCTAAAGGCTCTTGCTAAGGATATTCGTGAATTTAGAAGCCTAACAGACATTAAAACCTGAATGTTTTATGAGATTGTAGTTGTGCCTAGCTATAGCGAAAAAAGACCTTGGAATTTCCTATTTTTTTCATGGGAAAAAATTTCAAAGACATTAGAAATATTTATACAGAGGTTAAAACTCTTCACATCTTTTGTATTCCTCAAAGCATGATTATAAAAAGGATACAAGAGAGGCAAGAATGCATGCTCCTTAAACAGTTACAAGAAAGTTACAAGGGAGACAAAGCAACATGCGTTGTAAATAGATACAAGAAAGATAGCATGCATAAAAACAGTACAAAATAGGCATTGACTAAAGATATGGGTTAATACTCCCCCGCAGTTGGAGCGAGAGGACATCAAACGCTCAAACTGGATCTAAACTCTTTAAATATTGTTGAAGGTAACCCTATGGTGAAAATATCCGCAAATTGATAACGAGAAGGTACATGAAGCACGCGGACCTGATCAGCAGCAACCAAATCACGAACAAAATGTATGTCAATCTCAATATGCTTCATACGTTGATGTTGAATTGGATTGCTTGATAAATAAACAACACTGACATTATCACAATAGACAAGCATAGCAGTAGACAGGGAGTATGTAACTTACGTAAGAGATTCCTCAACCAACAAGTTTCAGCAACAGCATTAGCAACACCACGATACTCTGCTTCGGCACTGGACCGAGAAAGCGTTGGCTGACGCTTAGCAGACCAAGAGAGTAAATTGTTAAAGAAATACACAATAATACCCTGAATTTGATCTCCGAGTGGTGGGACAACCAGCCCAATCCGCATCAGAATAAGCAACCAAATCTGTGGTAGATAAAGAAAATAACTGCAAACCATAAATTTCGAGTTCCCTGAACATACCGCAAAATCCTCTTAAGAGCAGAGAGATGAGGCTCCCGAGGATCATGCATATGAAGACAAACCTACTTAACTGCATAAGAAATATCCGGTCTAGTAAAAGTAAGATCATGGAGAGAACCTGCAAGACTCCGATACAAAGTCGGATCCGGAGTACCGGATCACCATCAACACCTAGTTTAGACTCATTACTCATCAGGAGTTCGCACTAGGGTTTCAATTAAACATATGTGCTTTTCTAAAATCTCAACAGCATTACTTTTTCTGAGCAAAAATAAACTGAGAATCCGTTTTTCCTCATGTGACAGAAATACCCAGAAAATAATTAAGTGGACCCAAATCTATCATAGCAAACCCCTAATTCAAAGAACGAATAATCTTCTGTAATAAACCCTCAGAAGAAGCAGTGAGAACAATATCATCCACATATAATAAAAAATAAGCAGTATCAGTCCCATGCCTGTAGATAAATAAGGAGGAGTCACAACGACTATAAGAAAAGCTAACCCGAGTAATGTAAGATGCAAACCGTTGAAACTAAGCTCAGAGGGCCTGTTTTAACCCATAGAGAGACCGCTGTAATAAACAAACATAATCAGGATGAGCAGAATCTCGAAATCCAGAAGGATGATACATATAAACTGTCTCAGAAAGATCACCATGTAAAAAAGCATTCTTGACATCGAGTTGATGGATCGGCCAATGTCGAGAAGCAGCTAAACTAAGGACAGTCTGAATAGTACCTGGTTTAACAAGTGGACTAAAAGTCCCATCAACATCAACCCACTCTAACTGTGTACTACCATTCGCCACAAGACGAGCCTTGTAGCGACTAAGCGTGCCATCTTCCAGATACTTGTGATGAAAAAGCCACATACAACACATAATATTGGTATCCGGTAGTCTAGGTACTAAAGTCCAAGTTTTGTTTTTAATAAGCGCATGATATTCATCACGCATAGCATTTTGCCAAATTAGGATCATTAAACGCATCACGATAAGATTTTGGTAAAGGTGAAACCGAAGACACATGTAAATTGAGAGGCTCAGTGGGACGATTAGTCCCGACACAGAAACATATGACCATGGGGTGAACTAAAACCGGGTTTGGTTTTTCAGGTGAATCAAGAAATATAATAGGTGATTAAGCCACAGGTTCGTGTTGGGTTGCGGGTGATCGAGTTGTGGTAGGCATTTGTTGTTGGACTGCAGACGTGGATGGAGGCGGTGAGTGGGCTTAATTTTCGGTGGTATGAATTGAAGTGATAGGATCAGGTGGGATTTGCACAACAGGATTGGTGGGAATTATTGGTGGTATAAGATCGGGTATGTCGTCCAAAAAGGTATATGTAGGTGGTAAAGCAGGTTGAGTGGAGCCATAAGGAAAAACGGTTTCATCAAATGTAACATGACGAGAAATGATGATCTTATTTATTTTTAAACCAAGACAAGGATACCCACGATGATTTGAAGCTTGTCCCAAATAGATGGAAGGTATGGCGCGAGTTTCAAGCTTGTGGTTGGCGTGAAGGTGAGGGTAACATAAACACCCAATGGTCATATAAGGCTTATTTTTATAGTCAGGGTTTGTTCCAAACAAGCAAGTATAAGGTATTTCATTGTTAATGCAGTAGGTGAGTAGATGGTAAAAAGTTTAACAAGTGAGTGGCTACATTAAGGGCTTCTACCCAAAAAGTAGGTGGAAGGTTGGCTTGAAAAAGTAAGGTTCGAATGAGGTTATTGATAGTGTGAACCATGCGTTCAGACTTGCCATTTTGTTGGGATATTTTTGGACATGAAAAACGAAATTAAATGCCATTGTCAGCAAAAAGTTTATGAAAGTTACGGTTGTCGAATTCACCACCATGATCACATTGAAACGAACGAATTTCACAATCGAACTGAGTACGAACATAGGTACGAAACAAAACAAATTTAGACCAAACATCAGATTTATTAAGCAAAGGATAAACCCAAACAAACTGCGAATAATGATCTAAAAACAAAACGTAGTATTTAAACCATGAAAGACTAGGTATGGGTGAAGTCTACACATCCGAGTGAATAATATCAAAACAAGAAGTAACGACAGTATTAGAACTGACAAACGGAAGTCATACGTGTTTGCCCAGCTGACAAGCATGACAATGCACAGGAGGTTTCTCCTTATTGCACCAAATAAAATTATTGGAAACAAGACGACGTAGCACTTCACTTCCTGGATGACTAAGACGCTGGTGCCACGTATGTTGACTAACAAGGAAAACATGTGGAATAAGAGATGGAGGCGTGACCGAGTAAAGATCCCCCGTGCTATGGCATCGGAGAAGCACCTGACGCGTCATAAAATCCTTAACCGTAAAGCCAAATGCATCAAATTCAATAGCGCAATTATTGTCACCGAATAGAACGACGAACGGAATAAGATTCTTTTACAATATGGGGAGTATAGGATATTATTTTAGGTGAAGGTGTTTAAGTGGGTTGGCAAAATATATGGCTCGTATTAGTGATGGACCGTCCGAACCGAAATGATGGTTACATACACATAATTATTAAAAACATATTGAGGATAGTGATAGATGAATTAAGGTGAGAAGCTCGCACCCTGTACCCTTGTTTCCGTACACCACTAACTAGATTTGACGAGATTAAATCACTATTTCTACTATAATTAAAAGGCTATGCGAAAGAGTAGTAGCTTGTCACGAAATGGTATTGGATCCCATATATCCGGGCGGCTGTGTGGGCTGGGCCAAGGGGGCCTGGATGGAACCGAGTACCTGTTGTTGGGCCAAAGTGGGAGGTGGTGCCTGCTATTGGGCCGGCTGTGTATAAAGGGGCCCAGGATGGTAAGTACCTGTTGTTGGGCCAAAGTGTGAGATGGTACCATGGGCCTGCGGTTGGAAGCTAGGTGGACTAATGGTATCCACATGTGTGGTATTTGGAACAAATGATATATGTGTCCTACCAGTAACATTAACATTGGAATTAATTGAAGAATGTAAACCTCCACCTGTAAGACCCATATTTTCCAATTGACTTATTAATTGAACTAAGAGGTCATTGAGGTCATTACCCGTCATGATGATGCGATGTTGTAGTAAATAATAATCACATGCAAATGGAAACTTTGTACTCCTTACTGCGAGGGTATAAAAGTCAGATCACATAGTTTTGTTGTGTGTGAAGTAAACTCTTCCGTGTACATATCAAACGATAAAAAAAAAGGTGAGGCTATTTTAATCATTGGTTAATGTTTGTGAGGTTGTGTGATGCCAAATAAAAAGAGCACACAAAAGATAAATTAAAACGTTAGCTTGTAAAATACGGTTTAAAACTTGTCCATGGAGTTTGAAATCTTTTCCTTATATTTTTTTCGAACAACAAATCTTTTCCTTATGCATGTTTTGGTTTCGAGATCCTTTTTTTATTGTACTAGTTATAACACCCGTGCACGCACGGGTTTTTTTCTAAAATTTTAACTATACATTATTATCAACTAAATTTTAATTTTGTCGCATGACGGTGACGTATCATTTTATAGACACAAAAATATTAGGCGGAGCAAGTTTACAAATTATAATGCCTCTTCATCCTTCAAATCAAATTCTAATATCATCGTTTACAATTAAATTTTATATTTAGCATGGTCCCATAAAGTAGAATTGTCTGCAAGTTGTGGATTTAACCACAAAAGACTTTCGAACTTTCTTCTGATTTAGATTTAGATGAAGACGGAGGTACGCTACCAGAAGCCATTATCGCCTTGATCACCCGCATGACATTTTCATAGACCAATTAATAAAATTAAAGAATAGTCAAAGTTAAAAAGTAAGAAAGAATGTGCACCTACAATATATATACATTTAACTATGGTGTCTTCTAAACTTTGGAAACAAAACGACATGCTTTTTATCAAGTATGTAACCATAAAAGGCATAATATAAGAGATATTATATACCAAAATTAATGATAACAAATGAGCTATATATGCAATTTTACATGAAAGGCGTAAGTTTTATGATAAAAGAAATGCATCACATTTCTTACGATATGTGGAAAAGCAATTATTGCAATTATGATTTACCAGTGAGCACAAAAAATGCATCATCTTGTCTTATAGTAGTAAAGAAAACACTTCATATTAAAGAAAGATAGAAAAAAAGAATTATCAAACTCATTACTCTCTTCGACAATAGGCTATGAAGATAAGTACCATTAGTTATTAGCACATTGAGAATACTCATATAATATAAACTATCACTTTAACTCTTAAAGTAGAGCACATAATGATGTTTATATGCATAAGTAGCTGGCACTTTCATTTTATTTTGTAATTGCTTACCATATTCTTTCCAATGTATGCATCTTATATTATGATAGACTATATTAATAATATAACAAATGATAATATAATTGAAAGACATATTATATATATATATATATATAGGATAAAGATCAAATAAAAAGACAAATATTCGTGAGAAGGATAAAAAAAATTATTTTTTTAAAAAAGTTCTTAAAAAATTCTGAAAAAATTCCACAAGATCGTGTATGTTGGTGCATGAAAAAGTTGTAAAGGAAGTTTTTCTAAAAGTGGATAGTTTTGCCGAAAAAAATTTATTAAAAAAAACGTTTGTGCATTAAATCGGTTTTTTGTGCATCAAAAATTCGTTTTTGTACCCAACTTCTTTTGACTTTTTGCATCAAAATTTTATTGCGCATCAAACTATAACAAGTCGAAAAATTTGTGCATCAAAATTTTTTTGTGCATCAAAATTTCTTTTTTTGCGCATTAAAAAAACGTATAAAAACTCAAAATTAGAAAAACTTCTTTTACAAAAGTTTTATGCACCAACATACCTGATTTAATGGAATTTTTTTAGAATTTTTCGAGAACTTTTTTAAAAAAAGTTTTCTTTTTATCCTTCTCACGAATATTTGTCTTTTTATTTTAACTTTCCTATATATATATATATATATATATATATATATGTGTGTGTGTGTGTGTGTGTGTGTGTGTGTGTGGGTAGTTCTGTCATTGGATCTCTATTAGTGAAACACATTTCCGACCTTGGCCGCGTGAAAGCCTTAAATCTACATTTGCCTCTTCTAATTTCAAACCTTTAGTTATACTCATCTTTGCTCTTAACCTAAATCTTTTTTAGATTAAAAATTAGACATTGCGGAGTTTTCTGTCAATTGAATCTTATGAATTAAAATATTGGACCAATCAGAACGCTTGATTTTTGCCCTCGTAGGCAAAATTCGTTGCGATCTGATTGGTCAATAAAGTAAAATTGAGTTAATTTAGGTTCAAAATAATAAAAAATTGGTGGAGATATTCTGATGGAGAAAAAAACAAAAAAAAATATATGTGTCTAATTTATAAACAAAACTGTGAAAAAAGAGGATGGTAAATAATAGAACTTTAGTTGTTTTAATTCAAAATAAATTATACGGGAGTAAAGTGTGTTACAAAATATAAATTTTACAAATTATATTTATAACTTTAAAAAAGAAAAAAATTAACCCGTAAAACTTTATACTCCTAGACTTTATATTTTAAAAATACAACAAAACGGCTAACGATTCCTTACTTCCAACAAGATTGCAACTATTATTATATCACATTTAAATCTTCCGAAAACCTTTTCTAGTGGATTTTTCTTTGTCGGCTTAAAAATTCCATGTTGCACTAACCAATAGAAAACACCAAAGCACATAAATTATCGTAAATAAAGAGGGTTTTCTAGCTATTCATTGATGGGTTTGGAATAAATTACATTTTTATTTTCTTTGTTTAATTCGCACTAATAAATTCTAAACAATGGAATTTTGAACTAAAATGTGTACCTTTATAGAGTTGACTAGGAACAACAGTAAATTAGGATAAGTAAGTTAGTCATTTATGGCCTTTGCCCTTTACGAAATGAGAGGCATGGAGCATAAAACATACTTACCCAGAAAGTCTTAGATTTATCCAAATAGTATAATTATTTCATTTCTTTTGGTGTTCAGAGGTAACAAAGCACATGGTATCATTAGCGTTTGTGTGAAAGTGAGAAAAAGATTATAGCTTATGTCATGGGATATCTATAAGTGAAATAATTATCCGACCTTTGCCGCGTGAAAACCTTAAATCTACCATTTAGCCCTCTTCTAATATTCGTCCTTTAGTTATACTCAATCCTATGCTCTTAACATAAATTACCCATAATACGATCTTAGTAAGTGGTATGTATAAATAAAAACTAATATACCTAATTAGCCAAGATATCTCCTATCAAAATGCACATATAAACGTGTAAACTATCTAGATCATGAATGCTTCCTGAGTCACGTTCATAAAAAAAATTGCACCCGTATCATTTTCAACTATTGGTTTGCCATTGATCCTAAATGCTCTAACTATACAATATGTAAATATGGAAATGACTCTGGTGGCTTGATGTACATAGTTTTGGTAAATATTTTTGTAACACTATTTCCATCATCCATACACCCAATATTCTTGCAATAGAACCATATGATAATATGCATATATTGACTGCTCTTTTAACATAACTGATGAGTGAATTTCAATAGGCAGTCCCAAACAACCCATATACTCACTAAACATTAAATTATAATCTGTAAAATAACAAATTGATATCATTTAGAAACATCACATCTTTGAACACTTAAGTTTCTTTCAAGTTCGACCCAATCGCATGCCTGATCATCATTATCATTACTACCACTACATGGTTTAAACAAATGTATCTTGTGATCACCTGCATAGTATCAATCAGTTTGTACTAATGTCCCTATGGGATCCACATCACCAGAAGAACTCCATACGTTAGTTTGGACAAAACTGGTCTAAAAGAGTTAGAAAGTATGTCGTAAAGTATCGAATGAGCCGCGCAGTCGGGACAGACTAATTCGTAATTTAAACGACATGTTTGGCTGTATGGGAGGGTTAGATTTGATGGACCAAAATCTTTTATTCACAATAATACAACTACACCTTTAGATGTCCACCGGCAAAGACCTACACAACAAAGACAAAAAAGACAGCAATAAGAGGGTGCTCTGAATTTATTTGTAATGTAGTATAGTTTTTACATTAGTAAGAGTTGTGTAATGCAACATGAACACCCTAGAACCTAATCATACCATAAGCATGAAAATTGGACCAAATGCACCCATAAACTTAACCATAATACCTAATCATACCATAAGCATGGAAATTGGACTGAATGCCCCTATAAACTACATTTATCTAAAATTATAACTTGATTATATATTCACCTCTTATATTTTCTTTATCAAAAAGCCTGTTTCAACATTAGATATGTGTCATTTGTCATGCATCAATTAATTATTTTGATGACTTTAACTACAAAAGGACCAACTTATTATATACTCACTGCACCAACGAATATATGATATACAAATATATGGACTTCTATATCTAACAATTTACCGTCGAATACTATAGCTTAAATATATCATGCAACTACAACAAATAATATAAGGTAAAAATAAATCACCAAGTTGGTTGAACTCAACTGATTCAACATAATACAAATTAAAACATAAAAACTTTATTATAACCGTTAATATTATGTTTAACTGCGGGACTTACCAGGGAGGATGTTTGGAACAACCTATTGTCAAGTTCCAGACGGTTCTTTTCCAGCTTGATCATTTGTGGCTGTTTAAAACATCCAAGATTGATAACATTCATCAATCTTACGTTGATATTCTCATACTTTTCTACTGATTGCTTTCGCATTACTAACTTCTGTAATATTCCATATTCAGTTTAGTTTATGTCATTCATTAGCAATATAGCATTAATGCATTAATAAGAACCATACATGAACTCAAGGAACCTCTATATCAGCAGCACAGTTTTGACAAACAATCATGATCTGCATCATAGTTTGTGAGTGATCAATGAAGTCAAAGTCAGATCATGTGTTACAATCACAGTTACAAAAATTAAAATTTAAAATCGTAAGAAAATTAAGTACCAAGAAGAGAAAGAGCTTCTCTTATGCATGTTCAGGTGACCAAACGGCTACCACTGATCCATTAACCAAAACACCCATAATCCCAAATCATTAACCAAGCAACCAATGTTTCAAGATTAAATTAGGGCTATTTGATTGGTAGAAATCTTGAAACATTTGTGTTCGATTAAATGCATAGATGAAAGAAGTAGATGCGTGCGATGGGGGTGTTTTTAGGTTCTTTTTTCTTTTTGAGCGAATCCGGAAGAATCTCATAGTCCTCCGTTTCCATATAATTTTACAATTTGCAACCAAAACTATCAACTATTAAATCTCAACCCCATATGTATTTTCATACTTTTGATATATGTGTGGTAAAAAAACGATTTTCTTTAAAATTTAGCCAAATTAGGAAATTATTAGGTTTAAATTATTTTTCAAAATCTAAAAAAGAAAATCTAATTAAAAAAATCTTACTAAAAAAAGTATGATTTGATTTTTTTGAAATACGAATACCCCACTTGACGTTTTCCTTTACTATATAAAAGATACGTTGTTTCCTTATATAGTCTTTACTTTCCTTGCAAGTCATCATAGCTTTGAGTTTAGGTATGACCAAAGCCCGGCCAGTTTTTGCGGGTGTAAAGGTCCATTAGGGTTTTATTTAGTTACTTTCAACCCCCTCTTATCTATAAAAGGAGGAGAGGGATGAGTTCAAGTTAATTGGTCGAGGTTCTTCTACAAGTCGATAGACTTGTTCTTGTGCAATTAACATCCAGGTTTCGGGTTACATAATTCCAACACCTACCCTTTCCCAAAACCTTTAATCAAACAATGTCGGATGCTTCGGAAGAGAATAACAATGATCTTGAATCTTTGTTAGAGCGCTTAGTCCTTGAGCACGGTGAAGAGAAGTTAGCAAACTTAGCTGCTTTGTTTAGTTCAAGGTACCCGCAAACATCGGACCCGCAACCACAGGTCCCGCAACCACCGCACCCGCAACCTGCGTTGGATTATGAGTCTTATTTTAAAGAAAATAATGAGGCCGTCAACATTATGGGTTTTGCCAAAACAGCTGATCTTTTGGGGTATGATGACGTGAAAGAAGTGACGGCCAAAGTTGAGAGATATACCGTGTCTCAAAGACAAATACTAACAATTATCAACAAAAAGTTTAAAGCCGACGGTATTAAAGAAGTAAAGAAAAAGAAAAAAAGAGGAAGAAGATGACGAGAATAAGGGCGACAACAAACAACAGAAAGATCTTAAACAGATCCTTATGAGTAAAGAGAATAGTCACTTTGTTGATTTACTGGCTAAGCACACCATTAAAGATGTGGCCGAGGAGTATGGTCTCACTAATGAGGAACTAAAATTTGCCGTAGAGGAGCACGAGGAACTAATTACTTCTTTAGAAGAGACGGTCAAAGAAGTGAAAAAAAGCCAAGAAACTTAAGGCTTCATCATCTCAGGGAAGGACTAAAAAGTAGAAAAACATTTGTTTTTTAAGTTGGTTGATTTTTGATAATTTGGGGTTTTTGTTACATTTATAGATTGCTCTATGACGCTATTGTCAGTTTAACGTTTATTATTTTTATTATTAGTCTCTTTCCATTCTTGTTTTACTAGAATATGTTCGAGTGCAAAAGTCGATTAGGACATTAGGTTGCTATTTTAATCATTGGTGAATGTTTGTGAGGTTTTGCATTATTATAGAAAGGTCGTTTTGCAACAAAGCTGCTGGATAACATTTTTTAGCGAGTGCAAAAGTTATCACTATGGAGCTAGCAACTATAGAAAGCAGGTGAAGGTCATATTGATGTAGTTTACATTGACCTTTATTTGGCCTATTTTACTGCCGCCCATTTGGTTTTCGTATATCCTGATCGATTTTAAGTGATGTGTCACCAAGATAGAGAATGAAGGGCTCGATCATGGTTAACTTCCAGGTTCATGGCAAGTTTTAGTTGTTGGTTTTCATAAACTATGTGCTAGTTACATAACTCATTCTAGTAACATTTGTTTATACTGCTAAGCTTGATAAAATACCTCAATGAGGAACGTTGTGGTCGTTAATTTATACTTCCAAGTTAAAAAGTTTAATGTGAGATTTTTGTTGACAAAGCGCAGATTTTTTATTTTGTTTAGATTTCCAGTGAGGATTCCATTGATTCAGTGGTTAATGGGGATAGTATTTAGGACTATCGTATGAGATAATTTTAGTAGCTTCTCAGTTTTCTTCACAAGGAGAGAAGGAAGGAAAGGGGGGTTACTTTGGTTTCTTATTCATTACTAGTTACATGACCCGCCCGATGGACAGGTTTGCATCATAATAATAGAAAAAATATAAGTGGACATAAATAAATATTAAATAGCGCAAAACATATTAAAGACATCAAATGCAATAACAATAAGCTGTATATTTTATAAAAAGGAACATGAGTAAGTTTGTATATAAAAAACAATGATGCGTATTTATGCCAAAAACCCTCAATAAAAATAGCTTCATGACCCGCCCGACGGACGGGTGAGCTTCATGTGAAATCTTTTTTATGATTTACAAATGATTAGCAAAAAGTAGTTAATTGGGTATTGTAATAATACAGGATAATGTATTGGGGGGAGACCACCCATCTATTAATGTTTTCATCTTTAGGCCACCAATCTATTAAAACAAACTTTTAGGCCGCTCATACATGTTTTTGATTTCTTTTATACTGATTCTCGCTAAATTTGAGCCTATGTTTTTTAAAAAGACAAAAATGCCCTTATTTTAAATAAATTTTCTTATTCTAATAATAATTCAATGTATAATACCTATTATACCCTTTTAAAATATAAGATACCAATTCATATATATCCTTATATTGTCTTCTTTTTTCTTCGTGAATACACATGACTTATGACCACAATCAATTGTTTTTTTCTCATCCATGTTTAACTATAATATCTATTACATCTACATAAATGTTCCTAATGACTCATGAAGATAGATTATCGCCTAAACAATTCAGAGATCGTAAGTCAAA
>BQNB010034236.1:10671-43567 GCA_026074375.1 Tanacetum coccineum
GTCTACGAGATTGCGAACGAGTGCGCATAAAAAGAAAAACTAACAATTAAAAAGCAAGACTTTACACTAAATTTTTTTTTTTTAATTAAAACTGAATTTCATTAATTGAAAACTGGATTACATTACTAGAAAAGGAAATTACAAAAACATTTAAGTAAAAATACGAATTTAAGCTAAAATTCACATAAAAACTAGATAACAAAGAAAGAAAAACGGATTAAAAACTAGCTTTTTTGTGTGTGAGAAGTGAGGTCTTTTTATAGTGCCAAGCTGAAGCTTCTAGGCCCTCTTGCCTTGCTCTCTAAACTTTTAATCCTGGCCAATCATTTCTTCAATCGTTTGATCATCAATTGTAGCCGTCGGATTGATTTGTGGACACCTGAGGATTGCCAGGCTGGCATTCTTTGATGTGACGTTTGTGTTAGTTTTGTGAGTGAGTTTAGCACAAAAACCCATCACAATTTGTGCTTCTCCATTGATTAC
Source organism: Tanacetum coccineum (assembly GCA_026074375.1). Taxonomy (NCBI): domain Eukaryota; kingdom Viridiplantae; phylum Streptophyta; class Magnoliopsida; order Asterales; family Asteraceae; genus Tanacetum; species Tanacetum coccineum. Next base: position 11,155 of record BQNB010034236.1, read on the forward strand.
GTGGCCTTTGAGCTTGAGCTAGGATAAGTATCCCCTTGATTAGACTAATTTGTCCTTGCATTTGTGCTTGAGCTTCCTTGAATTGACCAACGCACCCTTTAATTTGGATTTGCCCTCTAATTTGATAGCGAGGTAATTTTGGGAACGATGGGTGAACAGTAAATGTTCCCGCTCCTTCTTCGACAGTTAAAACTGTTGGAGTTTGAGAAGTTTGCACATTTGGTCCTTGTGTATTTTTCTCTTTTCAAGTTATAAATAACTTTCGGAAATTGCAAGATTGGCCCTTGTAGATGAAAATTGGCTAAGGCTTTGGGCTGAGGCTTGGCTTCTTTGTAATCTTCTGATTCTCGCGTCCGTGCTTGCCCGCTTTTGACTGTTTTCTCATGATTTTTGACTTATCCGTACCTGCACACACAAAACACAAATACAAGCATATTTTTGCCATTTTTGGTCTGTTTTGGGTTTAATTGGGTTATTTTAAGTATAAATGGATATGTGTATTCTACACTTATCAATCATTAAAACCCAATACAATGACGACCCTACAATTTGTTGATACTCATAATTTAATCGCGTTTTTGACTAAATCTGCTAAAAGTGAAGGATTTGAGCAGATAGTGGATTTTCTGAATGCAAGTTCTATAAAGTATGCTTTAACCGTCAATCCTACTATATATACATCGTGCATTGAACAGTTCTGGTCTACTGTCAAGGCGAAAATGGTTAATGGGGAAGTTCAGTTACAAGCCCTAGTAGATGGGAAGAAGATTGTTGTTACTGAAGCATCTGTAAGAAGAGATCTTCAACTGGAAGATGCTAATGGTGTTGATTGTCTGCCAAATGCTACAATTTTTGAACAGCTTACACTCATGGGGTATGAAAAACTTTCATAAAAGCTTACTTTCTATAAGGCATTCTTCTCTCCCCAATGGAAATTCCTTATCCATACTATTTTGCAATGCCTAAGTGCTAAGACTACTGCATGGAATGAATTTAGTAGCACTATGGCCTCTGCAATTATCTGTCTAGCCAATAACCAGAAGTTCAACTTTTCCAAGTATATTTTTGAAAGCATGATGAAGAACTTGGATAGTGCTGTCAAATTCTTGATGTATCCAAGATTTGTGCAAGTATTTTTGGATAATCAACTGGAAGGAATGATAAATCACAACAGAATTTATATTGCACCATCTCACACAAAGAAGGTTTTTGCTAATATGAAGAGGTAAGGAAAGGACTTTTCTGGTAGAGTAATACTCTTGTTCTCAACTATGATGGTGCAAGCTCAACAGGAACAGGGTGAAGGTTCAGACATGCCAACTATTACTCAACCATCATCCTCTTAACACCAAAAGAAACATAAGACAAGGAAGCCCAAGAAGAAGGATACTCAGATACCTCAATCTAATGTTCCTAGTGACAATCTGGCAGATGAGGCTATTAATGAGGAGAATGTATCTAAACATTCCAATGATCTACTTCTCAATTGTGAGGATAGACTGAAACTTGAGGAATTGATGACACTATGTACCAACTTACAAAACAGGGTTCTTGATTTGGAACACACAAAGACCACTCAGGCACTAGAGATTGACAGCTTAAAAAGGAGGGTCAAAAAGCTTGAGAAGAAACAAAGGTCAAAAACTCATGGGCTCAAAAGATTGTACAAGGTTGGTTTAAGTGCTAGGGTTGTCTCTTCTGAGGATGAAGGTTTAGGTGAGGAGGATGCATCTAAACAGGGGAGGAAAATTCATAATATTGATGCTGATGAAGACATCACCCTGGAGAATGTTCATGATGCTGATATGTTTGGAGTGCATGATCTTGATGGTGATGAGGTGTTTGTAGAAACTGAAGAGCCTGTGGTTAATGCTGCTAGAACTACAAGTACAATTCTAGTTAGTGCTGCCAAAGATTTATCTAATGTAGACATGACTTTAGCTCAAGCACTGGCAGAATTAAAGAGTGCTAAACCCAAGGCTGTTACAAATGCTGCTACAACAACTACAACTGTTGTTATAAGTCCCAAGGCTAAAAGGCTTGTTATTCAAGAGCAAGAGCAAGCATCTACACCAATAACTTCTTCAAAGGACAAGGATAAAGGTATAATGGTTGAAGAACCTTTGAAGGTAAAGAAGAAAGATTAAGTCATCTTTGATGAACAAGAAGCTATAAGGCTACAAGCTCAATTTGATGAGGAAGAGAGGATTGCAAGAGAAAAAGAAGAAGCCAATGTTGCCTTAATTGCACAATGGAATGATATTCAGGATAAGGTTGAGACTGACTATGAATTGGCTCAAAAGCTGCAAGCAGAGGAACAAGAAGAATTGACAATTAAAGAAAAGTCTAAACTGTTTCAACAACTCTTGGAGGAAAGGATGAAGCACTTTGCAGCTAAGAGAGTAGAAGAAAGGAGAAATAGACCACCCACAAAAGCTCAACAAAGGAGTATAATGTGTACCTATCTAAAAAACATGACATGATGGAAGCCCAAAGACTTAAAGACTAAGTCCTTTGCCAATGTTCAAGAGTTATTTGATAAAGCAATGAAAAGGGTAAACACATTTGTTGATATGGATACAAAACTGGTGGGATGTAGTGAAGTAAGAGAAGAAGGTAGTGAGACAAGAGAAGAAAGCAGTTCTAAAAGAGCAGGTGATGAGCTAGAACAAGAGCCTTCAAAGAAACAAAAGATGGAATATGATAAAGAAACATCTAAGCTTCAAAGTATGATGGAAGTCATTCCTGATGAAGAGAAAGTAGCAGTTGATGCTATACCTTTAGCTACTAAGCCTCCAAGCATTGTTGATTGGAAGATCATTAAAGAAGGAAAGATTGGCTACTATCAAATCATAAGAGCTGATGGAAATTCAAAGAGGTACTCATCAATGATTCAGATGCTTAAAAGCATTGACAGAGAAGATTTGAGCAGGTGATGATTTAGAACAAGAGCCTTTAAAGAAGCAAAGCTTTGGAAGCTGTGATAAAAGAAATAGCAGAGCTTCAAAGTGACTGATAAGAGAAGTCAATAGATCTCGCGTATGAAGATAGGGATGTAATTAGAGACAGTTGTTGCGTTATACCTTTAGCTCTGCTAATCTCTCAAAGCCTCTTCGTTTGATTGGTAATAGTCATTAAAGACAAGGAAAGATTAGCTACTATCAAAATCATAAGAGCTATGTGGAAATTCAAAGAGGTACTCATTCAATGATTCAGATGCTTAAAATTTTGACATGGACGATTTGGGAAATTTTGGACATCGTAAAAGCTAAAGAGCATGGTAAAATACAAGACCTCGAAGAGGAGAGATATGATGAGAAGTTTGAAGGGTAGTATCTTTAAGGATAGTGGTCTTGAGAAATGTCTAAACGTGACTCAGAGATGGAGCGCAGAATATATCATTGGTACCATCTACTAGTGTTGATTGGAAATTATTTGAATCCTGGTGGGAGCTAAACTTTGTGAGATGTCAAAGGACATGGCGTTGTCTGTGTCTGCGCTATGTTTGGTTGAGACGCGCCTCCTCTCGGAGCCCAGCAGAACAATACACGAGATGCTGATATAGTGAAGACATCAACAACAATTACAGAGATGCTGAATAAGAAGCTTCAAACTGATCATTGCAATGAAATATGTTATCAGCTTCTTAAGCTTATGACAAAGCAGCTCAAGAAACAATGAAGTGTTTGGAAGCATCCTCCTGGTGATTGATGAAGCTTTTAATGAAGAAACTTGATGATTTTGAAGATAAATATCAAGTTTAGGAGAGGATTGTTGGGATTAAAAGCCTTCTTGAAGTTACTGCTGCTAAGGTATTAGTTACTGCTGCTAAGCATAAATTAGTGTTGTTAGTAATCTTAATGAAAACTATGCTAAGTAGTCAGTACTGCTAGTTACTACTGCTGGTGTAAGTTACTATTGCTAGTGTAAGTTACTACTGCTAGTGTATATTACTACTGCTAGTTACTACTGCTAGTAATGTTAGTACTGCTAGAGTAAAGTTAGTACTGCTAGTGTAACTTAGTACTACTGGTGAAGATTGAAGAAAACTTTCTAAGTAGTTAATGCTGCTTGTACACAGTTAGTGCTACTGGTATAAAAGTTACTACTATTGGTGTTGAAAGTTAATGCTGCTGGTATAAAAGTTACAACTGCTGAAAGATTGCAACTGCTGAAAGGATAAAGACTGCTCAGGGAAAAGATAAAGATTTCTTATGGGATATGTATGAGATATTTTTGTAAAGATACGTATAAGTTATTTGTTTAGAAGATCATAATAACTTAGGAAAATATTGTAATCCTATTAGGACTCCATGGTGTATAAAAGGAGGTCCTAGGGTATAGAGTTCTATGTATCAAAGTATCAAATCGAGTCATTCATAGAATTGTCATATCTTCAAGGTTTTGTAACCCTAATACTAGAAGAGTATTCGTATTATTTGTAATAATAATATTGGAGCTTTTATTGTTGAATTAAATTGTGTTCTTGTGTTACTATTTCATTGAAGAATTCTTCTTATATTAAAGATTAGATTCCGCATAATCTTTAGTATTATCAAACAAAGTTTCTATCATAGTTGTGTTGATTTATCTTGCATAACTAAACCTTACACAAGCTAAGGAATTCAAGATCCATTGAAGTGGGATCAACAAACCCTAATGGACCTGAAGTCCACAAATCGGGCTTGGGCCTATTTATCCACTAATACTCCCCTGCAGTCTGAGCGGCGAAATTGCGAAAGCTCGGACTGGAGTAGTAAACTAGAAAAGAAAAAAAACAAAACATTAACGGAATAAAAGCATAACTTGTTGATGAAAGCTCGGACTGATCTTCAAACAGCAGCAAAATCAAAGCGTCGCACACGAACATAATTAGTTGTTAAAGAAATCCGCAAACACGCAGAGACAAATCTTCAAGCGAACTGATAAACAAAGATAAAACAAAGATTTTTTTTATACGGGATAACCCGAAGTATCCCGAAACATAAAGGATAACTCAAAGTATCCTAACAATCATGTGGATTTGTGACCTTAGCACAAATCACCAACACAAATAACAATCGTGCGGATTTGTGACCTTAGCACAAATCACCATGTTGAATGATGAAACCCCCGTAGGTTATGATATATTATTTGATCACTATTTATAGAGTAAAAGAATAAAGAAACCCTAATGAACCCAAAGCCCACAAACCGAGCTTGGGCCTATTTATCCACTAATAACTAACTGTTGCTTTAGTTTTCACAAAATGTTTGAAGCCATGGGCCTTGGAAGATGCCTAAGCGAGGTACTTACTCGATTTTAGTTCTCTGTCCATGAACTACTTATAGCTATTTCTATAAAAATATTCATTTCTATATGTCTATTATGCAGGCTAAATTCGGGATAGGGAACATGGCAAAAATTATCATTCTCACTTACGACCCCAATAGGGATTGCTATTTGGGTATGGAATCTCGAAGACATATGACAAAAATAGTCATCTTGCACTCATTCTAGAAGGCGTATTCAATGCAGCGTCTGCCGGGATACTTATATATCTGACACTTGTCGATCTTCATGCCGTGGATTTCATGAAAGCAAAAGTTCAAACAAGCTTAAAGCTTCAAGTGCTAGCATATCTCTCTCTTCTTTTCGGCATAGTTTGCATGTCTCTTTTGGCCATATGAGCTTGATCATCATATTGGAAGATTTTGTTACTAGTATTATTTTGACCTTTAGATGTCTATGCATATGTAACAACATACAAAGTGAGGCATTTACAATTGGTATGATGTTAGGCTTACTGACACGTTGATGAGTTTAATTTGAATTTCCATATATTTTAGGATTATATATCATACATTTTTTTGTTAATTTGTTGCGAAAATGCGGTTCTTATATGGTTTATAAGCTGGGCCAAAAGAAAACATAGCCCTATATATTCGTGTTTGCAGTGTTTATATATGACTTAAAAAATTTAATGGAACATGCTATAGTTCTCAACATACATCGAATGTTACGACAATACGTTATAGCATGAACATTATTTTAATAGTTGTTGCAATTGCAATTACAGTTTGGTGATATTACATTATTGACTTCAAGAAACATTTCAAGCCAAACTTGGCCAAACACGACTTCCAAAACTACGATATTGTAAAAAGTTAGTTGCAAACTCACCAAGTAGACATGTATAAATAGAAATGTATAAATAGAAATTTGAGATCATCTTATTCTCATATCAATTTCATACTTTTTCTTTTATAGTAGTGAAACTAAAAAATATTACAACTAGAAAGGAAGATGTTGGCTATGAAGTTCTTGCTGGTTGTTTTACTCTTACAAGTGATGCTTGCATCGATGGTAACTGAGGCTGCATCTGGTAACAAGGTGAAGCCTCCTAAACCCGTCAAACCTGTACAAGAGCTTTTAACTTGCAAGAGCCGTAAAAGCAGGTGTTTCATGAAGCGTATCAAGTGCCCGGCAGAGTGCCCCAAAGTTAAACCAAAGAACCCGAAAGACAAAGCGTGCTTTCTTGATTGTTACTCACCCAAATGTGAGGCCGTGTGCAAATGTAAGTTAAAAATAAACAAACTTCTTTGTAACATGAAGAGTGCTAAAAAGACATTATTTTCCATACATACACGTATTAATTTGCAAATTAATTAATTGTTAAATATATTAACTGGTTAACATATAATGTTAGCAAAACAATCCAATCTATTCACTTAGTAACATGCTTTTGGTTATATCACATCTACCGTCTTATTCACATACTTTACATTTAGATGTTCAGCTGAGTAATTATTTATGTGCATTTTATAGCACGTAAACCAAATTGCAATGGACCAGGAGCTGCATGTTACGACCCACGATTCATAGGTGGAGATGGAATCGTATTCTATTTCCATGGCAAGAGCAACGAGCATTTCAGCTTATTATCAGATTCTGATTTTCAAATTAATGCGCGTTTCATTGGACTTAGACCTCAAGGTAGAACCCGTGACTATACATGGATCCAAGCGTTGGGTCTCAAGTTTGGCCAACATAATTTCACCCTTGAGGCAACCAAGACCGAAAAATGGGATGATAATGTTGACCACCTAAAGTTATCATACGATGGAGCAGAATTACTAATTCCAGAAGGCCATTCTTCTGAATGGAATTCAAATGAAGGCGAAATACAAGTTGAAAGGACTTCAACAACTAATAGTCTAACGGTTAGTATACCCGATCTTGCTGAAATATCTGTTAATGTGATTCCAGTATCAGAGGAAGATAGCAAGATACATAACTATCAGATTCCTCAAAATGATAGTTTTGCTCATTTGGAAGTACAATTCCGATTCTTTGGGTTATCATCTAATGTCGAAGGAATTCTTGGTAGAACTTATCGACCTGATTTTGAGAATCCAGCCAAACCAGGAGTTGCAATGCCAGTTATTGGTGGTGACGACAAGTATAAGACTAGTGCGCTTCTTGCAACTGATTGTGCTCTTTGTCTCTTCTCTCCCGAAGAAAATAAGGACGAAAAGGTATCACCATTGATGAATTATGGAATGCTAGATTGCAAAGGTGGAGGCAATGGAATTACATGCAAAAAATAAGTCTTACTCCATTATTTGCTTTCTCTCAAAAGAATGTTGCTCCGTGACTCATGAGCGTACTGATTCATTTATTATCTTGTTATTGTGTGTGTTTTATTGTTTATTTTGATGTTGTATTTGGCTATTTGTTTGCCTTGAATAAATGTGATTTATTTATTTGTTGTGTCTGTATCGGTGTACGAAAATAAAATGGTTAATTTGTGAGATACTCAGCCCATGCTTATAATTTTGGTTCGACGGTTAAGTGGCGCTGCCATTGGCCACGACTAGAGGGGGCAATATGAGTCCATTTGCATTGAATTGGGCTGTTTGGGCTTTTTTTTAATATAGTTTGGGTGCAAATGGACACTCAAAACTTTACCACACGGGCTGAATGGACTCATTTAGATAACATTATAGGATCATGGCGGGTCCAATGGACATTAATTATAATCTTAGTGGTCAATTGGACGGTGATGTAATTTCCAAAAAAATTAGACGGTGAAGCTTCATAATTATTTTTTACTCCGTCATTATTTTGATTTTGGATATTCTTTCAATAATTTTTTTTATCTCTATGACGAATTTTGATTGCAGTATTAAATGATTTTATTTTTCAATTTTGTTGTTTACGTAATGATACAGACAAAAATAGGGGTGTTTGTCGGTTATCGGGTTATTCGATTTATCCGGTTCAAAGATTTTTCGGTTCAACTCGGTTTCGTTTTCAGTTTATTCGGATATTATCCGAACAATGAACGCCCCTAGATAAAAAGACGTAAATGGTTTTAACGCCCCTAGATAAAAAGACGTTAATGGTTTTAACGACGGCCTTAGACAAAAAGACGTGAATGGTATTAACTTCACTCACCGTGTTAACCTGACTTGTTTTAGTTTTGCAATTGCATACTATTATTATTTTTATTTAGAGTTAGTACATTTAGTTTCGTAATCACTTAATTCTTTATATACTTCACATGCTATTAACTTTGTATATCACTTTTATCTTTTAGGGAGGGTTCAAATTTTGTATCGTGAAATGTATATTTGTTCAAAATCTAACTACGTCGTTTTCTTAAAAAAAATCGATTATTTCTTTAGCCAAGAATGGTCGTCAGCTATTAATCTTATGTTACACTCATTTAGTTATTGCTGAAGAACGCGAAATAAAATAGAAAATAGAGTTAGCTATTAATCTTATGAGTTGCTGTCATCTAAAATTACACCAAAATAAAAAAGAAAATAGGAAATAATCTTTATGAGTTCCTAGTGCTCTAAAATTTATGAGTTGACGTCACATATTGTGGGAGAACACGTAATAGAAAAGAAAATAGAGTTGTTGTATCTAAAATTAGACGAATACGTACAAAACGTAGAAAAACGTGCGAACACATGTGAAAACGGGAGAAAACGTACGAAAATAAAGTTTTTGTACGTTTTTATATGTAAGTTTTTGTACGCTTTTATACGTTTTCGTACAAAAAAGTACACAAACGTAAAAAATATAAAAATGTAAAAAATGTAGAAAAACGTGCGAAAACGTGTATAAAAACATAGAAAACGTATACAAGCTTGCGAAAACGAGCAGAAACGTGTGAAAGAGTGTGAAAACGCTCGAAAACGTAAAAAAACGTAAAAAGTATAAAAACGAATTAAAAGTTTTAAAACGAATTGGTCTATTTGCCCGTTTGACCAGAGACCGTTTGACCTGTGCCCGTTTGTCCCGCGCCCGTTTGATCCAAGTTTTAAAAATCACCCGTTTGACCCGCGCCTGTTTGGCCCGTTGCCCGTTTGACCCGTTACCCTAATCCGCCCGGCCCGCCCATTTTGCCACCTCTAGCCACGACCAGCCTAGGACCTCAGGTACGTCGGCACCCGCTGACTTAAAAAAGACTTTATATATAGAGATGTCAGTTGTAAATAAAGGTTCAAGGCGATCCCCACAAGGATATACCTTAGGTGGTGTTTAAAAACAACTTAAGGAATGTTTGTTTAATTTTTTTATTAAGTCGTGTTTAATTAACAGATGACTTAATGTTGACAGCCTCAGTTTTATCATTTTATATTTTCAGTCATCTTTCTTAATTATGTCATAAACAAAAAAAAATTCATATGACTTAATAGATTCAGTTTTTGTCATATTAAGACAATTAAATCTTTTTCAAACAGCATCTTAATTTACTTAATATGAAAAAAACTGAATTGAATAAGTCATATGAAAATTGTTTGTTTATGACTTAATAGAGACAAATAACTGAAAATTATTAAGTAATAAAACTGAGAGTGTCTACATTAAGTCGTCTTTTTTTAGAATGGCTTGTTAAACACGACTTAAGTAAAAAATTTAACAAACAAGCCCTTAATCTAATAAAACTGAATATGTATTATTTAAGATGCTTTTTGACCAGAGAATAAGTTGAACATTAAAATCCTCAAATTTATTATGGTACTAGAGCTTTGATTCTTTGATCATAATAAAACAATGACGGGTGGAGGAGATGATAATGGTGACAAAAAGAACGGTGATACTAGTGGAACAAAAACAACGTCTTCGTACTTCTTGTCATCAAACGATAATCCTGAAACTTAGGGTGCGTTTAGTTGGGGAAAAATATCCCATTTTTCTAGAAAATATCCCATTTTTCCAGAAAATTTCTCATTTGAGAACGGAAAAACTGAAAACTTGTTTAGTCGCACTATTTTCTAATATTTTTCAAAAAAAAGAAAATTCTCATTTTCTTAATTTTAAATAGAAAAACAGAAAATCACATTTTACTATTTTCCATTTCTTAAAGGAAAGATACAACTCTCATCTAAACAGGTTTTCAAAATTCTCTAACTCATCTCTAGAGAAGAAAACCCATTCCTTTCTCTAGGAATTTAAAAATAGAAAAACATGAAATTTTTTCTACAACTAACACCACCTTAACCCGTGTTCAACTTAAAGGGGAAAACTGTAAAGAGTGGTCTCGGGCGATTAGAACGGCGCTTCGGGCCAAGAAGAAACTCATATTTATTGATGGGACGATGAAGGAACCTGATGATAAGTCCCCAGATCTTGAAGATTGGTGGACTGTAAACTTGATGCTTGTTGCATGGATGTTTAATACGATTGAACCAACTTTGGTTTCCATTATCACTTACATGGAATACGCAAAGGACCTTTAGGGTGACATTAAGCAACGTTTCTCTATCAGCAACAGACCTCGAGTGCAACAATTGAAGGCAGATTTGGCTGATTGCAGGCTAGTCGATTGTTTCATACTATGTAAGACTAAAGATGTTATGGGATGAACTTTCAAATTATGACCAGATCCCAACGTGTATATGTTCAGGTTGTGAGTGTGATCTTACAATCAAACTCCAAAAAAAGCGTGGAGAAGAAAAAGTACATCAATTTCTCATGGGCTTAGATGTGAAAGCTTATGGAACTCTTCATTCAAATGTGCTAAGTTCTGAACCAATTCCATCCTTGAATAAGGTATATGCCATGACAATTCTAAAAGAGCGGGTTCAGGATGCTGCACAAGTGAAAGATGAACGAGATCCGGTGAGTTTTGCGGTTCACGTAAATCTTGGAAGACGAACTACTACTGGATTCGAGGCAAAAGATCGCACTATTATCTGTTCTAAGTGTAACCAAACAGGTCACAGTTCGGAAAGTTGTTTCGAGATCATTGGTTATCCGTAATGGTAGGGTGATAGACATGAGTTAGAAAAGGTCGAGGAGGATCTAAAAGTTATGGAAGTAGATGTCGAGGATGAAACATGGGTTCTAGGGGTAATGTTGCACAAGTACCACATGTTGGTGTAACTCACGAAACTAATGTAGATAATGTTGGAATTTGAGCATTAAGTGAAGAGCAGTAGAATGCTTGTTAACCTTTTGAATTCTTACAAAAACAGTAATGAGAAATTGACAGGTAATCAAAACTATTTCTCATTTATAATTGACTCAGGTGCCTCTCACCATATGACACGGACACTTGATTATTTCATTGAGTTACATGACATACTCAAATGTATGGTCGATATGCCAAATAGAGATGTGGCATCGACATCGAAAGAAGGAATAATTTCATTTGGGGGAAACTTAAGACTGAAAAATGTTTTATACGTTCCTATTTTGAATTGCAATTTGATTTCAGTGCCAAAATTACTTGACGATTCAAATTGTGATGTTATATTCACTCTTAAGTTTTGTTATTTTCAGGATCGCACTTCGAGGATGGTGATTGGAGCGACTGAGCGACACGAGGGGATTTTCTTTATAAAAGGAGTTGCATCGGTTAGAGCTTACAAAATAAGTGGTATTGCAAGTTATGATTTATGGCATCAAAGAATGGGACATCCTTCTATTAAAATAATTGATTTACTTCCTAAGTTTAATAATGGTACTAGCACTGATAATAGTTTGAAGAACAAAGCTTGTGATATATGTTTTTGAGCAAAACAAACGCGAGAAAGTTTTACTTTAAGGGATAATAAAGCTACTGATTGTTTTAAATTAATTCATTGTGATTTATGGGGTCTTTACAAGACCTCTACCTCTTGTGGTGCCCGTTATTTTTTGACTATTGTAGATGATTCTTTTCGAGGTGTTTGATTTTTTTGCTGAATTCAAAAGATGAGACTCAACACAGGCTTCGTAATTTTATTGCTATGGTTAGGCGTTAATTTAATAAGGATGTGAAAATTTTTAGGAGTGATAATGGAATTGAATTTACTTGCTTAAAATCTTATTTTTCTCAACATGGTATGATACATCAGACTTCGTGTCCTGGTACACCCCAATAAATGGCCGTGTTGAGAGAAAACATCGCCATATACTAAATGTGGAGTGTTACGTTTTCAAGCAAACTTACCTATAGATTTTTAGGGTGAATGTGTTTTGACGGCTGGATATTTGATTAATAGAACACCTTCTATGCTTCAGGAAGGAAAACACCTTATAAAATCCTATTTAGCCAGCCCCCATCATATAACAATATTCGAGTTTTTGGTTGCCTTTGTTATGTACATAAACAAAGCCGAGATAATGATAAATTTGCAAGTCGAAGTAGGCGTTGTATTTTTGTTGGCTATCCATACGAAAAAAGGTTGGAGATTGTATGATGTTGAAATGGGGATTTCTTTGTGTCCAGATCTGTTGCTTTTATGGAAAATGAATTTTCATTTAAAACTATTGATGATATAAAAGCTCATTCTAGTGATGTAATGATAAGTGATTCATTATGTGTTGATGATGAAGTACATCAGATGGGTGTAGAAAGTCATTCTCCTCATAGTTCTTCAAATAATAGTGAAGATGTTGATGAAAATTCAAAAAGTAACAGGCATGTGAATGATACACAAAGTAAGGACGTGAGGGCGAGGGATAATCTTGATTCAAAACATACAAGTGAAGAACAACTAGGTCATAGAAAGAGACAACGTCAACCTTCCACTCGTTTGAAGGACTTTGTGACGCACACGATCGTTTAAGCCCCTCTGCAGCACCACCTCTTCAATCAACAGCTTCAGGTACACCCTATCCTATAACACATTATGTGAATTGTGATAAGTTTTCTCTACATCATCGGTGTTTCTTAGCATCTATTACAGCAGAAAGTAATCCCAACACTTTTGCTGATGCTATTAAGGATGAACGTTGGAGGGTCGCTATGCAAAAGGAAATCGACGCCCTTGAAAATAATGGCACGTGGACTATAACAGATTTTCCACCTGGAAATAAAGTTATCGATCACAAATGGGTTTATAAAACAAAATATAACTTTGATGGAACTATTAAACGACACAAGGCTCGATTGATCATTCTTAGAAACAAGCAAGTCGAGGGGATCGATTATAACGAAACATTTGCACCCGTTGCAAAATTGGTGATAGTTCGAACTTTTCTAGCCGGGCGGTGACTTAAACGAAGAAATTTACATGAAAATTCCTCCTGGTTCTTAGAGATCAGGTAAGGTTACTCGTTTACGGACGTCATTATATGGTTTGAGACAAGCTTCACAAAATTTGTTCGCCAAGTTGGCAATAGCTTTAAAAAGTTATGGCTTTGTCCGGTCGCTTTCTAACTATTCACTGTATACTCTTCGAAGAGGCGATACTTACTTAAATGTGTTGGTTTATGTCGATGATCTCATTATCTTAAGAAATAATAGTAAGGAAGTGAAAACATTTAAAGCATATTTGAGTCGGTGCTTTCATATAAAGGACCCGGGTGTTCTTAAATATTTTTTGGGTATCGAAGTTGCTCGAAATTTAGAAGGTATTTTTTATGCCAATGTAAGTATGCATTAGATATTATCTTTGAGGCGGGTTTGTTGGAAGCTAAGCCCGCTAACATTCCTTTGGAGCAACATCATCGCTTGGCACTAGCTGATGATGAGGAACTGCGAGACCCCGAGTGCTATAGGCGTCTTGTTGGACGTTTAATTTATTTAACAATCACAAGACATGAACCATCTTATTATGTTCATGTTCTTTCACGGTTTATGCAACATCCCCTTGAGGAACATTGGCAAGCTATTGTACGTGTAGTTCGTTCTATTAAAGATAGTCTTGGACAAGGTATTTTGCTTTGTGTTTATAATGGTCTTCTATTATATGGTTATTGTGATTTTGATTAGGCTAGTTTCCCCGTGACCCGGCGTTCTCTCATCGGCTATTTTGTTTTATTTAGAAACTCACCCATTTCCTGGAAGAAAAATTGAAGCAAACTTATTTGTCACGGTTTCTATGAAGCTAAATATAGGTCGATGGCTACAACAACATGCGAGCTCAAATGGTTAAAAGGACTATCGAATTCTCTTGGTGCCGCACATCCTGAACCTATCGTCTCTTCTGTGACAATCAAGCGACTTTACACATCGCCTCTAATCCTGTCTTTCATGAACGCACAAAGCATATCGATGTTGATTGTCACTTTATACATGATGAAATTTTGTCTGGTAATCTTGCTCCTTCGTAATGTGCATACATCAACACAACTTGTTGATATATTTACGAAGGCACTTGGAAACCAACAATTCTCAAGAAATATTAGCAAGTTGGGCATTTATAATGCCAATTGCTCACAACTTGAGGGATGGTTATTAGGGATAGGATACTAAGAATCATGGTGGAAAAATAATAGATTATGTAAATATGTTAGGAAGATATTTTAGGTTAGTTTTTATTTTAGTACAGTTGCTTATACTTGTTTTATCATTTGATGGTTTGTATCTATATTATGTTGCATTTTGGCGAAGATAAGATGAACATTTAACCCTCTAATTATTAGATCAATGTGTTTAGTTTGTTTCTAAATTTTAAAATATATAAAACTATAACGAAGATTTTAGTATGTAGACAATTTACAAGGTATATTGAGCCAAACTTTGTTATGTGTTCATTGATGTTTTTTTTTATATGGTCTTAAACTATATTTTTGTTGACTTTCTTCACTCGTTGCTTATTCGAATGCTGGTTTGGACTAGTTGCCTCGTTACTAGGCGTTCTTACTGCAGGATTTGTGTGTTTTTATTGTCTACAACCGTTTGGTCTTTGTCTTAATGTGGAGTAAGCGCTATTTATTTCTAGTGTTGAAGCCGTATTGTTCCGCTGGGTTATTGGTGCAAATGGATTTTTGAAACGTTTATGGTTGTTGGATCTCATTCGCGAGTTATTTTACTGTACTTTTAGCGAGTTTTGTTATCTTCTTTTACCAGGGCTGCTGTGGAGCGGATTAGCATTTCGTGTTGGTATGTTCTTTTGGTTTGAGTAAGGTTGTTTGTTGGGGAACGGCGGTGGGAATGGAGGACAGCTTGAGGAAGAGGGGGCTGCATGACTCGTTTGGGGGACGCGGTCGGGTGGTGGTTGTGGGCGTGGACACTGAGTGGTGCATGGATTCGGACAGGACTAGACTTAGGGGTGTGAGGAGGTGATGTGGTCCGTGGTTGGGTGGGGGAATTGAGATAGAGGAATTTGGGGTTTTTGGTTGTGTTCTGAGTATGTGTTGGGTTTGGGTTGGTGTGGTGGGTGGTTTGTTTTGGGTGTTCGGATAGGGGGGTGTAGGGTTGTTGGGTCGTGTGTCGTTGTGTTGTGGGGTGGTGTGTTTAGATTTTTGTGGTGTTGTGTTTTTGTTGGTGTGTTTGTAGTGTGTGTTGATTTGGGGAGTTGGTTGGGTTGTGGGGTTGGGGTGGTTGGGTTCGTGGGGTTTGGGTGGGTTTGGGTGTTTTGTGTTGGTTGTTAGGTGGGTGTTTTGTTGGTGGGTTGTGTTTTTGGGTGTGTGGGTCTGGGTTTTGGGTTGGTTGTGGTTTTTGTGTGTTTTCTGGTGGTTGTGTTGGTTGTTTTTGGGTTGGTGGTTGGATGTATGGGTTGTCGGTGGTGTGTTGTTTGTTGTTGTGGGTGTGTGTGTGTTGAGTGGTGGTTTTATTGGGGGGTGGTTGTTGTTTGTTGGGTGTGTGTTGTCGGTGGGGTAGTGGTTTTGGTTGGTGATTGTTGTCGGGTTTGGCTGTGGTTTGTGGTTGGATTGTTGGTTTTGGGGGGTGTTTTGTGGTGGGGGTGTTGGTGGGGTTTGGGGGGGTGTGGTTTGGGTTCGGTTGTGGTCGTGGTGGCGTTTTTCGTTTGGTGGTGGGGTTGTTGGGGTGTGGGGTGACTTTGTTGTTGGTTTGGTTGTTTTGGTGTGTTTGTGATGGTTTGGGGGTGGGGATGTGGGGGTTTGTTTTTTGGTGTTTAATGGTGGTGTTTGTGTGTCCTGTAGTTTTGGGGTTGGTTTTTGGGGTGGGGAGTTGGGTGGTGTTCGTTTAGTGGGTTTTGTGGTGGTGTGAGGGGTGGGTGGTTGTTTGTTGGGATGGTTGTTGTTGGGTGGGGCGGGGTGTTTGGGTTGGGTTGGTGTATGGAGGTGGGGGGTTGGTAGTGGTGGGGGTGGTTGGGGTCCGTTGGTTGGTTGGGTTTGAGTTTGGTGTAGTGGGAGGTGGCAAGACAACTTAATTATCTTTTGTGTTGTGGGGGTGTTGGTTGGGGTGTGTTTGGTGGTGAGGCTTGTGTGGTTGTATGGGGCGGGGGGGTTGTAGTGGGTTTGTGGGGTGTTGTGGGCGTGGGGTGGGTTTTTGTGGCTGCTTGGGGGTGTTTTGTGTTTTGGTGTTCCTGGGGTGGGGGGGGTGTTTTGGTGGGGTGGGTTGTTGGTTTGGTTGTTGGTTGGGGTTTTTTGTGTGGGGTTTTTTTTGGGGGATGTGGGTGTGTAGGGTAGGTTGTGTGGGGTGGTGTGGTGGGGTTGTGAGTAGGGTGGGAGTGGTTGTTGGTGAGTGTGTGGGTGTGTTTTATGGGGTGGGGGTGTGTGGTGTGTGTGTGGTGTGTTGTTTCCGGTGTTTTGTTGTGTGATGTTTGGGGTGTGGTTCGTTGGGATTAGTTTGGTGTGTTTTATGTTGGCGGGGTTGTGTTTCTGTATGGGGTTTGGTGTTGGGTTGTTTGTCGTTTGTTTTTGTGTTGGTGATGTTTTTGTGGTGCGGGGGTGAGGTTGTTTGTTGTGTGTCTTTTGGGCTTGTGTGGTGTTGGGTGGGGTTTGGTGGTCTGTTTTTGTGTGGTCAGGTGAGTAGGACTGACTGTGGTGTGGGGTTTGTGTGTGTTTTGGGCGTGTTGGGGTTGTTGTTTGTTGTGTTGGTTGTTTGTTCGGTTTTGTGGGGTTGTTAGGTTGTTTTGTTTTCTTGGGTGTTTGGTCCTTGAGTGTTCGGGGGGGTGTCTGTGTTGTTTTTTTTTGGTGGGATGTGTGTTGGTTGGGTGTAATGCTTAGGTGTGGTTGGTTTTGTGTGTTGTGTGTGGTTTTTGTTTTGAGGGGTTTTTGATGTTGTTTTGGGGGTTTTGGTGGGTTTTGGTGTGGGTGTGATGTGGGAGTGGGGTGGTGGGCATTTTGTGTGTGCTTAGTGTGTGTTGTTGGTTGTTGGTGGGGTGATTGTTGGTTTTGTGTTGCTTGGTTTTGGGGTGTTTTTCGGTGGTGTGTTTTTTAGTTCGGGATTTGTGTGTTTGTGGTGGTGTGGTGGGTGTTGTGTGGGGGGGCTTGTGGGTTCGTAGGGTGGTGGATTGTTTTTGGGGGTGTATGGGGTTGTGTGGTGGGTTGTGGTGTGTTTAGTGGGGCGGTGTTTTGAGGTGGGGGGGTTGTTGTGTTTGGCGGGGGGTTTTGTGTGTGGTTAGTTTGGGGTTAGCCGGGGTTCGGGGTGGGTGTTGTTGGGGTTGTTGGTGTTGGGAGGCTGTTTTTTGTGTGTTGTTTGTGTGGGTTTTGTGGGGGTGTGTGGGTTGGTTGGGGAAGGTGGGGGGGGTTTGGTGTTTATGGTGTTGTAGTGTTTGTTGTGGTGCGTGGTGTTGGTTGTTTGGGTTTGTTGGTGTTTACGTGTTGTGTTGTGTGGATGGTGGGATTGTGTGTGTGTTTGGATTTTTTGTGGTGTGGCTTTAGTTTTGGTTTGTTGGTGTGGTCGTCGTGGTCGTAGGGGGCTTGTCTGTTTTTTGGGTGGTTGTTTGTGTGTGGTGTGTTTTGTGGTGTGGTGTGGTTTGTGTGGTTGGGTTGTTGGTGGTGTGGTTGTTTTTGTGTTTTGTTGGTTGGTGTGGTTGTTGTTTGTTTCTGAATGGGGTGGATGTTGTGGGGGTGTGGTTGTGCGTTGTTTGTTTTGGGGTGTGGGGTGGTTTGGTGGATTTGGTGGTTGTGGAGTGGGTTGTGTGTTGGTGTTGTGGTTGGTTTGTTGTTTGGTTTGGGGGTTGGTTGGTGGGTTTGGGGTTTGGGTGTTCGTTGTCTTGTGTGTGGGTGTTTTTTGGGTGTGGTCGTGTGGTGGGTGGTGGTTGTGTGGGTGGTTTGTGTTTGTTGTTGGTGTTGGTAGTGCGTTGTGAGGTGTTTTTTGGGTGTTATGGGTTTGGTGTGGGTTTTGGGTTTGTGTGGGTTGTTTTTGGTGGGTGTGTGAGTTGGTGTGGTGTGTTGTTGGTTTTGGGTGGGGTTTTTTTCGGGTTGGGGTGTGGTGTGTTTGTTTTGTGTTTTGTGTTTTTTCTGGTGGTTGGTGTGTGGTGTTGGTTTTGGTCGGGTGTTGTGTGTGGGTGGGGTTGGTTCAGTAGTCGGTGTTGTGTGGTTGGTGTGGGTTGTTGGTTTGGGGTCGGTTTGGGTTGGGGGTGGGAGGTGTGTGGTGGGTTTGTGGTGGTTCGGGTTGGTGTTTGGTTTGTGTTGTGTGTGTGTGTTGGGTAGCTTTTTTGGTCGAGGTTGTTTGTGTTGGTGGTTGGGTGTTGGTTTGATGTGTTTGTTGGGGTGTTTCGTGGTTTTGGTGTGATGGGTTGTGTGTTGGGTTTGTGGTGGGGTTTGGTTGGATTAGTGGGTTTTGAGTATGGTCGGGTGTTTTGGGGGTTGGGGGTGTTTAGTGTGTGGGGGGTGGGGTGGTGTTCTGCTCGTTGGGGGTTTTTTTTTTGGTGGTGGTTGTTATTGGTTGTGTGGTGTTTTTTTTGTGGTTGGTGGGAGTGGTGTTTGTGTGTGGTGGGTTTGTCTATTGGGTTTGGGGATTGGGTGAGTGGTTAGGTTTGTTTTGCGGTTGCGTGTTTGGAGTCGTTGTGGGGGTTGTGGGGGCGGCGTGGTGTGATGGTTGTGGTGGGGTTTTTTTGTGGTTTTGGGGGGGTTTAGTTGGTTGTGGGTTGTTGTGGTTGGGTTTCTGTTGGGTTTGTATTGTGTGGTTTTGTTGTGATGGGTTAGTGTGTGTTCTTTGTTTTTGTCTGTTTTGTTGTTGTGATAGTTGGTGTTGGGGTGGCGTACTTTTTTGTTGGTGGGGATTTGTGTTGGTGGTGGTTCGGGGGTTGTTGTTGGGTTGGGATTGATTCGTTGTTCGTTGGGTTGGGTGGTGTTGGTTTGTGTTGTTGGGTTGGTGGGTTGTGTGTGTGTGTGTGTTTGTTTGAGTTGGTGGTGGTGTGCTTGGGTTTGTTTGTTTTGTGGGTAGTGTGCGGTTGGTGGTGTGGTATGTTTGTGTGTGTGGGATTGTGGTGTTTGTGTTTGGAGAAGGTTTGTTGTTTTTGGTGTGTGTGTAGGGTGGTGACGTAGGTTGGTGTGTGGAGTTGAGGTTTGTGGTGTGGAGTGGGTGGAGTGTGTGGTGGGTGTTTTTGGTGGTGTTTTAGGGTTTGGGTTGTTGCTTTGATGGGCTTGGTGGTTGAGGGGTTTTGGTTGGGGGTTTTGGGTGGGTGTTTTGTGGGTGGGGTTCTGGTGTCTTTGTGGCTGGTTTGTGGGTTTTTGCGTGGGGTGTTGTGGGGAGGTGTGTTGGGGGTTTTGTGTGGGACGGCTTTGTGTTTGTGTGTGTGGGGTAGTGTTTGTTTGTTGTAATGTTTGTTTCGTTTGGTGGGTTGTGTTTGGTGTTTGGGGGGGGTGGTGGTGGGTTTTGGTGTTTGGGTGTGGGGTGTTGATTTGAGGTGGGTGTAGGGTGGTTGGTGGGTGTGGGTGTGTTGGGGTGGTGTTGTGTGTGTTGGTTGATGGGTGGGGCGTTTGGGGGTTTGGATTGTGGGGTTTGTTGTGGTGTTTTTGGGTGGTGTTTTGGTTGGGTGGGAGGGTGCTTGTTTGTGTTGGTGTGTTGGTTGTTGTGGTGGGGTGGTTGGCGTTGTTGTGTGGTTGGGGTCGTTGGTGGTGGGTGGTGTGGTGTGTGGCGTTGTTTTGGAGGGGTTGTAGTGTGTGGTGTGTGTTTTTGTTGGTGGTTAGGGGGGTTTGTGTTTGTTTGGGTTGGGTGGGCGGGGGGGGTTTGGGTTGGGTGTGGTAGTGTGTGAGGGTTTTTTTGTTGGGTGGTTGTTGGTGGGTGGTGTAAGGTGTGTTGTAGTGGTAGGTGTTTTGTGTTGGGTTGTGTGGGTTGATTTTGGGGGGGTGTTGGTGGCGTGTTTGTTGTTGTGTGTTGGTTGGGTTGGGGTTAGTTGTCTTGGGGTTGTTTTGTGTTGTTTGGGGTTTTGTGTGTAGTGGTTGGTTGTTGGGTTGTTGGTTTGGTGGTGGGGTGTTGTGGGTTTGGAGTTTAGGGGGTGGTGGGTTTTTGGGGGTTGTGTTGTGTGGGGGGGCGAGTTTGTGTTGTTTGTGTGTGTGTGGGGTGTGCGTTGTTTTGGGTGTTTATGGGTTGGGGGTGGTTGGTAGTGGGGGATTGGTGGGTTGTTTGGTTGGTGGTTTTGGGTTTTTTTTTGAGGTTGTATGGTGTGCTGGGTTGTGGGTGTGGTGTTGTGTTGTTGGGTTGGTTTGTGTTGTTTTGCTTGTTGCGGTTTGTTTTGTGTGTTAGTTTTGTGGTTGTTTGTAGTGATTGTTGGTTTGGTGGGTTTGTGGTTTTGGGTTGGGGTTAATATGGGTGTTTTGGTGGTGTTTGGTGGGGGTTGTTGTGGAGTTTTTGTTGTGTGTTTGTTTGGTGTTTGGTGTTGTTGTGTTGAGTTGGTGTTGCTGGGTTGGTGTGGTGTTTGTGGTGTGTGGTTGGTGGGTTGGGGGTTGGTTGATTGTGGGTTTTTGGTGTTGTTGTGTTGGTGTTTGGGTGTTGGGTAGGTTGTTGGGTAGGTTTTTTGTGGTTTGAGTGTGGTGGGTGGTTGTGAGTTAGTAGGTGGTTGGGGTTGTGTGTGTGGTTTTTAGGTGAGTGGGGGGGTGTGTGATTGTTGGTTTTAGTGTTTGTTGTGGTGGGTGTTGTGGGTGTGGATGTTTGGTTAGGGGGTGGTGGGGTGTGGTTGTGAGTTGGGGGGTGATTCTGCTGGTTTGGGATGTTGGCGGTTGTGTTGGTGTGTTGGTTGTGTTGAGGGTGGGTTGTGGGTGTTGTGAGTGGGTGGGTTGTTTTTGGGGGGTGTGGGTGAGTTGGTTTGGTGTTTGGGCGGGGCTGTTGGTTTGTGTGGTGGGGTTTTTATGTGTTGGTTTTTGTGGGGGTTGATTGTTGGCGTGGTTTTGTGTCTGGTAAGAGGTGGGGTGTTGGTGTGGGTTGTTTTTGTTTTGTTGTTGGAGTGGGGTGGTGGGTTTTTTTTTTGTTGGTTGTTTGGTTGTTTTGTGGTTCTGTGTTTTGGTGTGGTGGGAGTGCTGTTTTGGTAGTCGCGGGTTGTGGTTTGTTGGGGGTGGTGGTGTATTGGTGTGTTGTGGTGTGGGTGGGGTGTGGTTCTTTTGTTGTTTGTTGGTTTGGGGGTGTGTGGTGTGGTGTGGGTTTGGTGTTGTGTTTCAGGTGGGTTTGGGTGGTTCGGTGTGGTTTTTATGGTTGGTGGGGTAGGGGGTTTGGTTTCGTGTGGGGGGTTTGGTTTGTGGGTTTTGTTGTGGGTTGGTATTGTGGGGTGTGTGAATGGTATGTTGTTGGTTGGAGTTGGTCTGGTTTTGTGGGGTGGGTGTGTGTGTGTGGGGTGTTGGGGTGTTTTGTGTTGTGGGTCGTTGGGGTGTTTGTTGTTGTGTGGTGGGTGGTGGGTTTGGTTTGTTTGTTGTGGGTGTTGGTGCTTGGGGGGGGTTTTGTTGGAGTGTGTGTGTGGTGTTTGCGTTTCTGTGTTTGGGTTGGTTGGTTTGGTGGTGTGAGTGTGGGGTGGGTTGTTGTGTTGTTGGGTTGGTGTGGTTTTGTGTGGTGGTCTTGTGTGGCTTGTTTGTTTTGTTTTGGTTGGGGTCTTTGGTGTGGTGTGTTTTTTTCTGTGTTGTGGGTTTGTGGGGGGGGATTGGGGTTGCTGGTGGGGTGTGTGTGGTTTGGGTATGGGTTGGGTTTGGTGTTGTGTGATGTGTGTGTGGTGGGGTGTGTTGTTTGTGTTGGTGTTGTGTGGGTGGTGGGAGGTGGATCGGTGTGGGTTTGGTTGGATTGTTTAGGGAGTGTGGTTGTGTTTGTTGGTTAGGTGGGTTGGTGGGGCTTGTTAGTGGTTTTCGGTTGCTGTGGTGGTTGTGTTGGTGGTTGGAGTGGTTTTTGTTTGTGTGTTATGTTGTGTTTTGTTGGGTGTGATTGGTGTGTTGTGTTGTGGGTTGTTTATGTGTGGGTGTGTAGGTGTGTGGGGTGGGTTGGGGGGTGTTGTGGTTTGGTTGTTGGGGGTGGTTGAGTGCTCGTTGTTGGGTTTGGGGTTTGTTGTGGTGGTGGTGGGTTGTTGTAGGGTGGTTTTGGGGTTTGGGGTTGGTGATGCTTTTGGATGGGGTGTGGTTAGTGGTTGGGATTGGCGTGGTGGTTGTGTGTTTTGGGGTTAGTGTTAGTTTTGTTTTGTTTGTGGCGGTTTGGGGTTTTGGTGTCTTAGGGTTGGGGGTGGGTTGTGGTTTTGGGGTGTTGGTTGTTGGGGTTGTTGTTGGGTTTGTTTTGTGTGGGTGGTCGGGGGGAGTGGTGGGTGTGTGTGTGGTGGTGTGTGTGTGCGTCCGTTGGTGGGGTTTTGGTTTGTAGTGGGTTTTTTGGGTGTGGTGTTTTAGTGTGGTTAGTTAGCGGTGTGTGTTGGGGTTGTTGGATGTGTGTGTCGGGGTGTGGTAGAATGGTGTGGGTATTGTTGAGTTTGGTGGGTAGTTGTTGTTTTGGTTAGTGTGGTGAGCTTTGGGGGTGTTTTTTGGGTGGTTGAGGTTTTTGGGTGGGGGGGGGTCTGTGGTTTGTTTTGTGGTGGTGTGGGGTTTGTGTGTTTCGTTGTGGATGTGGTGGTTGTGGTGTTTGTTTTGTGTTTTCGCGGTGTGGGTGGATGTTATGGTGGTTGGTTTGAGGGTAGTTGGTTTGGTGTGGTTTCGTGTGGTTGTAGAGTGGCGGTTTGGGGTTTGGTGTTGGGGTTGGTTTTTTGGTGGTTTGTGTTTGGTTTGTGGTGGTTGTGTGTTGCTTTAGGTGTGTGGGGGTGGTTGTGTGTTGTTTAGGTTTGTGTGTGTGGGGTGTTGGGTTGTTGAGTTTGGTTTGAGTTTGTTGTTGATTGGGGGGAGTTTTGTGGTTTGTTTGTCTTGGGTGTGGTGTGTTTGTGGTTGTAGTTTGTGGTGGGGTTTGGGTTGTGGGGCTGCTGGGTGCTGGGGGGTATCGTGTTTTTGGGGGTTGGGGGTTGTGCGTGTTCTGTTGCGTGTGTTGGGGTGCTGGTTGTTTTTGGTTTGGTTTTGTTCTTGGTTGGGTGTCGGTGTGTTGGGTGTGGGGGGGGGTGCTTGGTGGGTTAGGTTTGGGGTGTGTGGGTGGGTTTGTGGAGGGTTGTGTTTGTGGAGGTCTGTTTTGTTAGGGGTTATGGTGTT
Organism: Tanacetum coccineum; assembly: GCA_026074375.1. Classification (NCBI taxonomy): domain Eukaryota; kingdom Viridiplantae; phylum Streptophyta; class Magnoliopsida; order Asterales; family Asteraceae; genus Tanacetum; species Tanacetum coccineum. The sequence continues at coordinate 34,853 of BQNB010034236.1, forward strand.
GTGGTGGGTGATGGGTTTGGTTGGTGTAGGGTTGTGTTTGGTGGGGTTGTTGTTGTTTTGGGTGGGTTGTGTGGTTGGGTGTTGGTTGTCGGTGTGTTGTATGGGAGTTTTTGTTTGGTGGTGGTGGTTGGTGGGTGTTTTGGTGGTGGTTTTGGTTGTGGGGTTTAGGTTTTAGGTGTTTGGGCATGTTTTGGGTGTGTGGTTTGGTTGTGTTGTGTTTTGTGTGTTTGTGTGTGTGTGGTTGTGGTTTGATGAGTTGGGTGGTGGTTTGTTGGTTTGTTGGGTGTTGGGTGGTGTTGGGTTGGTGGTGGGTGGGGGTTGTGGGGGGATGTGGTGGTTTAGTTGTGTGTTGGCTGATGGGGTGGTGGTTGGTGTGGTTTGGTGATTGGTGGTTATGGTTTGTGTTTGGGGGTTTTTTTTGTTTGTTGTTGGTGGTCTTGGGTTTTGGTTTGTAGGGTTGCGGTTTGTGGGTCGGTTTGTGGGTTGTGGGGCGATTTTTGGGGGGGAGGGTGGGGGGGTTGGTGGGTTTGGGTTGGTGCGGTTTGTGGGGGGATTGGGTTGTTTGGTGGTTTGTAAGGTGTGTTTTTAGCTTGGTTTTAAGGGAGTTGGTTGGTGTGGTGTTTGTTGTTGTTGGTGTGTGTGTGTGGTGTGGGGGTTGGTGTGGGTAGTGTGTGTTGTGGTTTTTTTTGTTTTGGTTTGGGGGTTTTGTGTTGTTTTGGATCGTGTGTGGTGGTGTGGTGTGAGGGTTTTGTTCGGTGGGCGTTTGGTGTGGGTGTTTTGGAGAGTGAGTGTGGGGTGTGTGATGGGATGTTGGGTGGTTGGTTTTTTGTGTATTTTTGTTGTGTTGTGTGGGGTGGGGTGTGTTTGTTTTGGTTCGTTTGTTTGGTTGTGTTGTGGTGTTTGGGTTGGGTGGTGTTGTTGTTCGGTGTTCGGGTTGTGTTGGGGTTTTTGGGGGTTCGGTATGTTGGGGTGTGTTGGTTTTTTGGTGTTGGGTTGGTTGTGGGTGTTAGTAGTGTTGGGGGGTGTTTTGGTTTGTGTTTTGTGATGTGTTTGGTTGTCGTTGGTGGGGTTGTGTGGGTGGGTATGTTGGTTGTTGGTTGTTGGTTGTGGGGTGTGGTTGGTTTGTGTGGGTGGTGGTTTGTGGGTTGGTGGTTGTTGGGGTGTTGGGGGGGTTTGTTTGAGTGGTCGTGTGGCGGTGTGGTAGTGAGGTTTTGTGGCTGGGGGGGTTCGGGGTTGGTGTTGTTGTTTCGGTTGGCGGTGTTTTTGTTGTTTATGTGCTTTTGTGTTGTTTGTTGGGGTGTGGTGGCGGGGTGGTTGTTGTTGTGGGGTTTGTGTTTTGGTTTGTGTGTGGCTGTTGTGGGCTTTGAGGGGTTGTTTGGTTGGGGGTGTTTGTTAGTTAGTATGTGTGGTTGCTGGTTGGTGTGGTGGTGTTTTGGGTGGATGTTGTGTGGTCTGTGTTGGGGGTTTTGTTAGTTGGTGTTTGGTGGGGGTGTGTGTTGGGTTTTGGTTGTGTTGGTTTTTGGGTTGGTGTGGTGGGGGGTGTTTGGGTGGGGAGGGGGGTGTGTGTTGGTGTATGTGTGGGTGTGGGTTGTTTTGGGTTGTGGGGGTGGTGGGTTGTGTTGGGAGGTGGTTTGTTGTTGGGGGTGTGTTGTAGTTGTGTGTTTGGTTGTAGTTCGTGTGTGGTTTGTTTGTGGTTTGGGATTGTTTGGTTGGCGTTTTTGGTTTTGGGGTTTACTTTGGGTTTGGCTTTGTGTGTGTGGTGGTTGGTTGTGTTGGGGGGTGTTTTTTACTGTTTGGTGGGTAAGTGGTTGTTGGGTTGGGTTGGTGTGTTTTGCGGGGGGTGTGGGGGGTTGTTGGGTGGGGTGTGGGGGCGGTTTTGGTGGTTAGTGGGGGGTCGTTGTTCGGTTTGGTGGGTTGTTGAGTTGCATTTGTTGTGTGTTGGGTTTGTGTGTTGTGTGTTTGTGTTAGTTTGTTGGGGTTGTGTGGGTTGTTGTGATTGTGGTTGTTTGGTTTGGTTTTTGGTCTGTTTTGGTTGGTGGTTGTGGGTGGCTTGTTGTGCGTTTGTTGATGGGTTTGTTGTGTGGTGGTTTGAGTGGTGGTGTGTGCGTTGGTGGTCGTGTTTGGGGTTTGGGGGTGTTGTGTTTGGGGTGGTTTGTGGTTTGGGGGGGTGGGTGGTGGTGTGTGTTTTCGTGGGCGTTTGTGGGCGTGGTTTGTTTGGTGGTTGGCTTTCTGGTGTTGGTTTTTGTTGTGGTAGTGTGGGGGGGGTGATTGGTGCTTGTTTGGGGGTTGTTGCTATTGTGTGTGTTTGGGTTTGTGGTTGGTGTTTGAGTAGGATTTGGGTTCGGATTTGTTGGTGGGGGGTGGGGCGGTTGGTTTTTGAGACTTTTGGGTTTGTGTTTTTGATTTTGGTTGTTGTTGGTGCGGTTTTGGGGTGATTTGTTTGGTTGTGTGGGTGTGTTGGGGTTTGTTGGAGGTTTGGGTGGTGGTGGGGGGGTTTTGGTTAGTTTGGTGGGGGTGGATTTGGTTATTGTGTTTTGTTGTTGGGTGGGGGGTGGTGGGTTGTGGTGGGTGGGGGTTTGGTGATGTTGATTTGCGGTTGTGGTGTGTGTTTGTGTGGTTGGTGTGGGGGTGTGGGGGTTGGTGGGTTGTGTGTTAAGGTGGGTTGTGTGGTGATGTGGGTGGGGTTTTCGTGTGTTGTGTTTTTTTGGGTGGTGTTTTGGTTTGTGGTTGTAGTTGGGTGGGTGTGGGGTGGTGTTTGTTTGGGGATGTTGGAGTGTTTTTGGTTTGTTGTGGGTTTGTAGTTGTTGATGTAGGTGTTTGATTGTTGTGTTGGGATGGTGGTGGTTGAGGGTTTGTGGTGGTTTGGGGTTTTTGCTGCTGTTGGTGGGAGTTGGTTGGAGTTTGGTTGTGTGTGTGGGATAGGGGTTTGGTGCCTTGGGGTTGGTCGTTGGTTGTGGGGTAGGTGTGTGTGTTTTGGGTGTTGTTGGTGTTTGGTGGTTGGTTTGATCTGGGTTGGTGTGGGTGGGTGGTTGGGGTTGTTGTGGGGTGGTTCTGTTTGTGTGTGGGTGGGTGTTTTTTGGATGCGTGGGTTTTTTTGACTGTGGTGGGGTGGTATATTGGGTTTGTAGTGTTTGTTTGGTTGGGTTTTGGGGTGTGGGTGTTGGTTTTCGGTGGGTTGTCGTGTGTTGTGGGTGGGATGGTGTGAGTTTTGTGGGGGTTTGGGGGGGGTTTGTTTGTCTGTTGGGTGTGTGTGTGGTTGGTGTGGTGTGGTAGGGGTTGTTTGGGTGGGTTTGGGTTGTTGGGTGTTGGGGTGGTTGTGTGTTGTGGTTTGTGGTTGGTTGAGTTGTGGTGTGAATGTGCGTGTGGGTTGGGGGGTTTGGTGTGAGGTTGTTGATGGGTTTGGGTGTTGGATGGGGTGGTGTGTGATTGGGGTGGTGGGGTTGTTTTTTGTGTGTTTTGTGGGTGTTTGGGGGGGGTCTTTGGTCGTGTTTTTTGGTGGGTGGGTTTGCTGTTTTGATGGTTGTGGGGGTTGGTGGTGTGTTGGTGGGGGGGGTGTGTGTGTAGTTTTGGTGTGGTGGTTGGTGTGGGGTGAGTGTGGCGAGTTGTGTGTGGGGTGATGGTGGTGTGTTGAGGGTGGGTGATCTGGTGGGTGTGGTTTGTGTGGTTTTTTGGTTGTTTGGTGAGGTGTTCTGGTCTGTCGTCGTGGGTGGGGTGGTTTGTGTTGTTTGTTGTGGTGTTGTGGGGGGGGCTTTGTGTCGTGTTGGGGATGGGGGTGCTGGGTGTGTGTGGGTTGTAGGTGTTTGTGGGTTTGTATTTGGGGTGGTTCGTTTTAGTTTAGTCATCAGTGCTGTGCTTTGTGGTGGTTTGGGGTTGTTTGGTGCTCTAGTTATTTTGGGTTGAGGGGTGTTTGGTGGGGTTTGTTTGTGGTTGTATTGGGGTAGTGGTGTTGGTTGGTGTGGTTTGTGTTTTGTTTTGTGGTTTGGTGTGTTTGGTGATTTTTGTTGTTTGTGGGTGTTGATTTGTTGTGGTTGGTTGGTTTTTGGATTGTGTGTTAGTGTTTGTTGGGTCGTTGGTTGCTGTGTTGCGGTGTGGTGTGTTGGTGGTGTTGGTTTAGTTGTTTTTGTTTGGGGTTTTTTTTGCTGTGGCGGTGTGTTTGGGACAGTGATCGTTGTTATTGGTTTTTGCTTGGTGTTTGTATGGTTGTGGGGGGTGGGTTGTTGTTGAGGGTGGTGTGTTTGTTTTTTTGGTGTGGAGTTTGGTTGGTGTTGGTTGTTGGTTTAGTTTGATGTTGGGTGGATGTTGGGAGGTTTTGGGTTTAGGGTGTGGTGTGGGGTTGTGTTCGTGTGTGTGGGTGGAGTGGTGTGTGTGTGTGGTTGTGTTGTTGGTTTTGGGTTGTGTGTGTGGGTTTGTTGTGTTTTTTCGGTGTTTGTGATGTTTTGTGTTGTTTAGGTGGGTTTTGGGTGGGGTGTTTGTGGTGGGGTGGGGGTTTGGTGGTTGTGTTGGGGGATGGTTTGGGGGTTGGGGGGGTGTGGTCGTGTGTTTTGTGGTGGTTGGGGGGGTGTTGTGGTTGTTGTTGTGTGGGGTGGGTTGTGTTATTGGTGGTTTGTGTTGTGTGTGCGGTTTGGGTGTGGTTGTTGGGGGGAGGGTGGTGGTGGGGTTCGGGTAGTGTGTGTTGTTGTGCTTGGGTGTTTTTGTTTTGGGTATGCTTTGTGTGTGGTAGGGTGGGGATTGTGTGTGGTGGTGGTTTTTGTAGGTAGTTGTGGAGGTTGTGAGTCTGGGTGGTGTTTGTTGTTGTTGGAGGGTGGTGGGGTTTGGTGGTTTGGTGTTTGGTGTGGTGTTGAGCGGTGGGTGTGGGTTTTGTTCGGTGTTGGTGGGAGTTTGTGCGTTGGGGGGGGGTGTGTTGTGGTTTGTGTGGGTCTGGTTGTTGGTTGGGTGTCGTTGTGGGTTTGAGGGGTGTTCGGTTTTGTGCGCTGGGGTGCTGTTGGGTGGGTGTGTTGTTTTGTGTTTGGTGGGGGGGGTGGATTTTTTGGGTGGGTGTTGTTGGTGGGGGTGGTGTATGGTTTGTGGAAGGTGGAGTTGGGTGTTTGGGTGTGTGGGGAGGGGGTTGTTGTGTTTTTGGGTTTGTGGGGGTTGTTTGTTGGTGTGTTGATATGGTGGGGGTGTTGGGTTCTTTGTGTGGTGTTGTGTGGTTCGGTGGGGTGCTGTCAGCTGGTGGTTTGTTGGGTGGGTGTTTGTGCGGTGTTGGGTGGAGGTTGTTTGGGTTGTGTGGTTTTTGTTGGAGTGGGGCGTGGGTGGGTTGTTTGTGGGTTGGGTTTTGTTGGTGTGGGGTGTTGTTTTGGGGGTTGTGTGTGAGGTTGGGGTGTGGGTTCGATGGGGCGGGGGGGGTGGGTTGTTCGTTTTGTTGAGGGAGGGTGTTTTGGGGGGGTGGGTAGTGTTGGTCGGTCGTTGTCTTGTGAGTGGGTTGGTTTGCATGGTTGATTAGGTTGGTTGTTGTGGGTTTGTGTTGTCTTTTGGGGTTGGGGGTTTTTGGTTTGGTGTTGTGGGATGGTTGATGGTGGTTAGTTTGGGGGTGGGTGGTTGTGTGGTTGTGTGTGTTTTTGTGTGGTGGTGTGTTGTGGTTTTATTTTTTTTTTGGGGCGTGTCTGGGTTTTGGGTGGGGGGGTTGTTTGGGTGATGGGTGGTTGTTGTAGTTGGTTGGGTGGTGGGTGGTGTTGTGTTTTAGTTTGCTAGTCGTTTGTGGTTGGGGCTGTGTGTTGTGGGTTGTGGTGGGTGTTTGGTGGGTGTGGTGCTGTTGGAGGAGGTTTGTGTGGTGGGATGTGAGTTGGTGGGTTGGAGTGGGTGTTCGGAGTGTTGGGTATTTTAGGGTTGGGGTTTGGGTTTGAATAACTAATTATTTATAATATAACTATTTATATAAATTTTAAATAAAATTAATTATTATTCTTTTATAAAAATTATATTTTAATTAATATAAATTTTATAAAATTTAATAATAAAATTATAAAAATTAATTAATATCTAATATTTATAAACTTAATTTAATTAATTATAATAATTTTTATATAAAATAAAAAACTAAATTAATATATATATTAAAATATATTTTTTATAATTTATATTTAAATAATATATATAATTTTTTTAATTTTTTATTTTTTTATAGAATTATAATAATTATATTAATATTTTTAAATAATAATATAAATTTTTAAATTTTATATATATATTATATTAGAATTATTTAAAAATATAATTTTAAATTTGATTAATAAAAATATATTATTTTTTTATTTTTTTAAAAAATAATTTTTTTAATTATTTTTTATAAAAATTATAAATTAAATATTTTTATTATTATATTAATAAAATAAATTATTCATTAAAATTTATCATATTTTTATCATTTTTAATTTTATTTATAATTAATATTAAATAATATTATTATAAATAAATTTAAATTTAATATTTTATATTAATTTTTATCATTTTAATAAAATATTAATAAAATCTTTTTTTCTATTAATTATTATATTTTACGAATTTTTTTTATACTTTATATTATAAATATTTCTTTTTTATTTTCTTTATTTTCTATTATAATTTTATAAATATAAAAAAATATAAATATTACTATTAATATATATAATTAAATTTGTTCTTTCACGGTTTATGCAACATCCCCTTGAGGAACATTGGCAAGCTATTGTACGTGTAGTTCGTTCTATTAAAGATAGTCCTGGACAAGGTATTTTGCTTTGTGTTTATAATGGTCTTCGATTATATGGTTATTGTGATTCCGATTGGGCTAGTTGACACGTGACCCGACATTCTCTCATCGGCTATTTTGTTTTATTTGGAAACTCACCCATTTCCTGGAAGAAAAAGAAGCAACATATTATGTCACGGTCTTCTAGTGAAGCTAAATATAGGTTGATGGCTACTACAAGATGCGAGCTTAAATGGTTAAAAGGACTACTGAATTCTCTTGGTGTCACGCATCCTAAACCTATGCGTCTCTTTTTTGATAATCAAGTGGCTTTACACATCGTTGCTAATCCTGTCTTTCATGAACGCACAAAGCATATCGAGGTTGATTGTCACTTTGTACATGATGAAATTTTGTCTGGTAATCTTGCTCCTTCTTATGTGCATACATCAACACAACTTGTTGATATATTTACGAAGGCACTTGGAAACCAACAATTTCACGACATTCTTAGCAAGTTGGGCATTTATAATCTACATGCTCCAACTTGAGGGGGTATTAGGAAAGGATACTAGAATCATGGTGTAAAATAATATATTATGTAAATATGTTAGGAAAGATATTTTAGGTAGGTTTTATTTTAGTACATGATTGTATACTTGTTTTATCCATTGATGGTTTGTATTATTTATGATGCATTTTGGCCAAAGAATAAGATGAACATTTAACCCTCAAATTTATTAGATTCAAGTTAGTTTGTTACTAAATTTTAAAATAAATAAAACTAAAACGAAGATTTTAGTTGTAGCAATTTACAAGTATATTGAGCCAAACTTATGTGTTCATTGATGTTGTATTTATATGGTCTTCAGCTCTATTTTTTGTTGACTTCTTCACTCGTTGCATATTCGAATGCTGATTGGACAAGTTGCCTCGTTACTAGGCGTTCTACTTCAGGATATTGTGTTTTTTGTCAACAACCTATTGTCTTTGTCATCCAAGAGGAGTACGCTCTGTTTCTTTCAAGTGTTGAAGTTGAGTACCGGTAATGTTGCAAATGGATTATTGAAACTTCCTGGTTGTTGGATCTCATTCGCGAAGTTCATTATCCTTTACATTTAGCTAGTATATTTGTCTTCTAATCCCGTACAGCAGAGGCGCTCAAAGCATATCAAGATTGACATACATTTTGTTAGAGACCGTATTATAGTTGGTCACGTTCGTATTTACATGCTCTCCCTCGTTATTAATATGTTGGCATCTTCACTAAAGGTTTCCGCTTGCGTTATTTGATGAGTTCCGATCCAGTATGAGCATTCAACGTCCTTCCACTCCAACTGTGGAGAGCTATTAAAAGATTACCTATTATGTATATTTGGCCAAGCTCACGTGTCCATTAATATCTTTTATATAATAAAAGCATTACATCATTTCGAAGCTTTTTTTATCAAATTAAATCTTATGAGAAAAACATTAGATCAATCAGAAAGCTTGATTTTGCCACGTAGGCAAAATTATACGATCTGATTGGTTGATAAAAAGTGAAAATTAAACTTGAATTTGGTCAAAATTGGCAAAAAAACGTGTATAATGAAAAACCCACTAAAAACTATATGTGTCAAAAATGTGAAAAAAACTTTCAATAAAGCGGAATTGATATTATAAACTTAAAGAATCTAAATGTAAACTACATAAATCCTATCTTATTGGCTTATTCCCATCATTCAACGACCAAAAAAAAAAGCATAATTCCACCTCAACCTCCGACCACCACCAATCGGGACACATATGCGGATCTAAAAGTTCGTTTATGTGTGCACAAATGGCGATCATTGGTGTGATAAGTTTTATATTCCTAAAATATATCACAATATAATATAAACCTAAGAGCAATTAAGAAAATTACCAAGTTACCCTCGGTAAAATTCATTCTAAAAAATATATATAATATAATATATAATACGTATATTAAACCGGGCAAATATGATCACCCGGGTCATTTCCCCAAC
>BQNB010034237.1:0-51752 GCA_026074375.1 Tanacetum coccineum
CTCTAACAGTAGTAATGACTTAGAACATTTTCTTCGATCTTGAGCAGCAGAAGTAACCACAGCTAGTAGTTGTAACTTGAACCAGCAGTAGTAACAGTTAAGAATCCTTTTATTCCCAACACTATCACCTGTGTCTGCAGTCTACTCATCAGTCTTAGTGTCTCCACAAGTTGTGCCTGTCAAGCGTGGTCTGCTGCTCGCAAGGTTGCAATCTTTGCATGCTGACCTAACACTATAGTACGCAGTGCCATAACCTTAGAAAGGGCATCATCACTAGTAGCCATAGACCATCCCCAGGCCTTACAAGAAAGTCTAGCCTCTCTCTCCATGAGTAAAGCAGTGTAAGCATGTAAGCGTTTTTCCCTCTATAGTAAGTTGAGCCGACTACTCAACACCGCTCTAGCATCCTGTGCCTCATCAAGTCTCCTATAGATCTCATTTGTGTCATGCCTAACCATAGTGGCAAACTTTTGTCATATGTCGACCCAACTCTGTGTCATCAGTCGCTGGTGCCCCTGGCATGCCCACAAGCATCTCATCCTAAGTGTCTGTAATCCCATAACTAATATCTCTCTGGATCACGCTTAATCTCCGCATCTAAAGTAGCAACAAAACCATAGTCTATCCTAAAACCTCTAGTAGGTCTAGGTGTAGATGAGCTCTCTTCGACATTATATCTGGGACCCTAAGCAATACACAACATCTTCCGAGATGGTAAACAAACCTCAGACCTGTCCGCTCTACGGTCAGTAGAGGGTAGGAGCAAAGGTGGTGATGGTGTAGGTAACGGTATAGGTAGAAGTGGTGGTGTCCTTGATGGTGGTGCTAAGGTGTAGGTGGATGGTACAATAACCCTCATCATGGCCATAGGTGCCCTGGTATATGAGAGTATGATAGGTGGTGGTAGTAGTAATGAATGAGAAGTAGATGGTGACTCGGCCCTCTTCCGGATCATAGCAGCTCTGAATCCCAACGCATAAGTAGGACTGGCAGGTAGATATAGGTAAGGGTGGTGATACTGGCAGTGGTGCAAATGGTATTTGTGGTAGTAGTGATGATAGTGGAGTAAGTGAAGATGGTGGTGGGACAAAGTCAGTCGGAGCTGGGTGCTCCTCCTACTCCTCCTCCTCATCGTCCTCGTCCTCATCATCAGCCTCGTCTCTGGAGGGCTCCTCCTCCTCATCATCTCTATCATTAAGATAATCAGCTGGATCCTCCTCAGGATCCTCATCGTCATCCTCCTCCGGATCCTCTTCTGGATCAGACTCAAGAATATACCCTGGTGAATCAACAGTAAGTGAGACAACAGCAGGCAGTGGCTGCTCCTTAGCTGGGAGTACATCATCCTCCGGTGGCATAAACTCTGGGTATACCGGCTTAGGAACAAACTATGGTAGAGGTGGTGCTTGCTCTGGCTCCTCCGGGCCAGGCACATAATTCGGTGATGGCGGGGCCTGAAAAGCGGCTACCACATATGCATATGGGTCCTTTGGCATCATGGGTGGTCCATCAACTCTCAAAGATCATATGTCTGACAAACCCTCAAACGGTGTGGATACCGCCGTGTAGGTGACTATAGAATCCTCCGAATCCGACATGACAATATTTGAAAATCAAAACTAACTTATATAAGTATTAATATAAGACTCTTATCATAATATACATACTACATTATAAACACGTATATCAATTATGAATGCATATAGGATAACCAACTAATAGAACTACTAGTGTATGTATGACCCGTGAAAATCCCTTTGTATGAATGCAATGTTTTAAAATGGTTATAGTCCAGCAAAAACATATGACCTGGTTCTCTATAACCTTGGCTCTTGATACCAATCTGTAACTCCCCTAATTTGGGTTGCAGCGGAATATGGGTCTGGGGATGGTACTTCATAGATTAATAGCATAAGATATATATAAGAACGACCATTTAAAAGTCGTTTAAAACTGATACATTGAATTTAACAAATTATTAATACATAAGTCTAAAACTTCACTTGTTTATTGTTCAAAATACATAGATTTTAGTCCATAACAAAATATATCCCCAAAATGTAATGCAACAAAATCTTTGATGCATACGACTTCCAAAATAACGACCATCAAAGTATCCCTAGTCTTGTACCTCATTGATCTCCTGAGAAAATATTGCTTAAAACGTCAACAATAATGTTGGTGAATTCATAGGTTTGCAAAATGTATAATGTAGGACTACAAGATTTTCCCATGATAATGCAATAGATGCAAACATCATAAAATGTAATTACATTTCCCTAAGCTCATGACACTGAAGCTCGACATGTACGAATTGCAATATAAATTGCCAACATTGCCCGTGATGATGTTCTAACCCGCAAAATCCTATTTACCTTATAAAACGAGCTAAAATGACCAATAATGACCAATAGATACGTAAAAATACATTATATTCGTTTGTATTGTGAATTGCATCTTTCAGGTAACGGATATTGCACAAAAGGACAAAAACAAAGCAAATCGGACAAAACCGGGGCACGGAATGGAAAGAGTACAAGAAATTGAAGCCCGATGCGGGATTTTATCTTAAAATCCAAGCTCATTAATCTTATAAACCTAAAGAAAACCTAAAACCAATTTTCACCTGTTAGTCCTATCCATATTGCACGATTAAGTCCTTATTGAATTTCACTCATTAGTCTAACATAACAACACCATTATATATCCCTTAAACCCCGTTAACCCTATAACTTTTAATCTGGCCCAACCTAAAAAACCATAAGCCCATTTAATCTTTTTATAAGTCTCGGGTCAACGCATGAAATAACCCAGTCAAAATAAATGTAGCCGCTTCCCTTTCCCTCTCCTTTTTCACCATAACTAGGGTACGAGTAAATCACTCATACACACGCATCACTTATGCTTCTAGAAGATTAAATCTGATAACCCTAACACACGTAGACACGCTGGCAATCCATGGGTATTTGATTGGTTGAAAGGATGTGGCACCAAGATCAAGGGCTCTAAATGGTTGCGTGAAGATTAATCAAGATTGAAGGGCTTGGATTAAAGGATTTGGACGCTTTTGAGGTTCTGGATCCTTCACTCCATCACTATAAATAGGAGAAGAAATCACACAGGGGGAGGCATCTAGGAGTAGGAGTAGTTTTAGGGTAGCTTATTGTTTTGCTTATTTCCTTTTTGATTATTGTATTTCTTTTTTATATGCATTGTATTCCTTTTAATATTAATAAAATTTTAGCTTTTTAATAAGTGTTCTTTAATTCCTGTTTTACTTTTAAATTCCTAATAAACATCTTAATAAGCTGTCCAGTTAAGCTACAAATAGCTCATAATCACTCAAAAGGTTTCTATAAGCTCAAATAAGTTTACTCAAGCTTATTTGAGCTTAGTTGGTTAGATAAATAGATTTGAATAAGCTGGAAGATAAGCTAGCTTTGGAAGAGCTTATAGAGTTTTTAGATTGCTTATTTATAAGTTGGGTAGGATTTTAGAGCTTATCAGGTTATAATAATCCCTGTTTGGGATCAAGGTACACTTTGTTTTCTCTTTAAATCTTTTCTAAATGCTTATTTGCTAAAACTGCTTATTGCTTTTGCTTAATAGCTTAATTATGCTCATTTCTGTGAATTTAATGCTTATTTGTCTTTTACTTTCCTTTTGATATATCTGTTTCTACTTATCTTAGTTTAAATAAGCTTTTGTAGTTTAAAAATGCAAATGATAAATCTAAAGGGGTGTTTGGCTTAGCAGTTTTATTCAGGTGTCAAAACTGCTTGAATGCCTTTTTGGTTTTTAATCAACTTTGTTAAGCCATCATTAGGGTTATAAGTTAGTTAATAAAAGATTTTAAGGATCAAAACTCAGTATTAAGGTATTATCTAATTGTGATTTGAATCTATGAATCTTAAGTCTAGTCAAACTCCTTAAATGATTAGATCTTTGAATACGGCATTTTGGTGTTGTTTTTATGCATATTTTAGTCTCAAAATGAAGTAGGAGAAAGGTTGCATAGGTCTGCTATTGTATTTGTGCTTCTGTAAAATATATGTCAAGATGCATAATACCAGTTTTTGAAAGCTAAAAGTCCATTTTTAATCTTAATTCTAGGTTAGTTGTTAGTTGATTTAGTGTTTGAATTTGATAGCATAAGCTATTTATGGTATAAGCTCAATCTGTTTGAGCTTGTTTTAGAAATTATCTTAATTTTACAAGCTTAAATCGAAGGCTGAAAAAGCCAATTTGTCTTTTCATAAAACATTAAAAATCAAAAAAAGAAGTTAAAATAGTTTAGAACTGTCAGTTTTAAAAGCCCTTTTTCTAGCCTATTTTTTAACCAAATTTCTTAAAAGTTGTTTTTATGTGTTATTTGAAAACCAAATTCCATCTGTTTTTTGTTTTTTACTTATTTCATGAGCTTAAGTGGTCTTAAAAATAAGCTCAAAGTTGAGCATTTTTCATTTCAAACTGCTTGTTAAGTCATATTTAGCCTTTCAGCTTTTAAGAGCTTTTAAGCTCATTTTGCTCACTAAATCCTTTTCATTAGCTTATTAGGGTCTAGGTTGTGTTTGGTTCTCAGCTTATTTGCTTTTCCTTAGCTTTTTGAGTCTTAAAAATTAAGACAGGTTTGCTCATTAGTCATTTAGTTAAGTTTTTAGCTAAACTGTTTCCTTAGTGCTTAATTTTCTAGCTTATTAGTAAGTTTCGTAAAACGTTTCTTTTACAAAATTTGCTCACTTCTAGCTGGTCTTTAAGTTTGTGCAAAACGTTTTCAAAAATAAAAATATGTGCAAAAAAGGGAAGTCAGAGGTTTCGAACCTGTGACCTCTCTCTTTCACACTCAACGCCTCACACACACAACACTTAACCAACTCGCCCTTGGGTCTTTTCTGTCATAGCTTCTTTCTTTTATTCTTTTATACTTTAATTTCAGTTTTGCTTTCCAGCTTATTTAGCAGCTTATCCTTTTAGCTTATTTCCAGTTTATATTTTTCTTAAGTTCTAAATTGTTCAAAGTACTTTTCCTATTTTTTTTAGTTTTTTATAAATTAGTTTAGTATTTTTAATTAATTTTCTAGATTAAAATAGTTTTTAATTCATAATAAATAAAATTAGAATCAAAAAAAGTATAATTCTTTTTCTGAAAATTATTTTAAGTCATTTAGGATTTATAAAAATTAAATTTGCATTTTTAGGATTAAAATTTGAGTTAGTTGCTTTAAAGTCGCGTTTTTTTATTCCCGTTAACATTTTTTAGACCATATCTCTAGTTGCCTTTATTGTTTGCTTGCTTTTACGTGTTTTTGCAATTATATTTGTTAGAAATAGGAAACCAAATCAAAATTTTAAAATATTCAATCACGCGATCACAAACTTAACCTCGATTTTCAATTCGCACCTAGTCGGGATATGACTCGGGAAGGTTTTGAATTTTACTTTGGATAAAAGTAATCTTCTATAATCCTCACGGAATACTTATTACTATACTATTATTGACTAATCCTTATACTATATCTTACGTATACGTATCGGGAGGAATCAATTTTTGGCGCCGTTGCCGGGGAGGTGTGTTACGATTATCGTGTTTTGTTCGAAGATTAGTGGTTGAAGACCCTTCCTCGTGAAGTTATTGCTTTCAATTTTGAATATTTTATTCTTATTATAAAAATATAAAAATACAAAAATATTTTATATTTTTATTATTTTAATATAAAAAATTAACCATTTGTTAATTGTCATTTCGGCTCAGCTTTAGTTAACAAACTATAAGAGAGGTATAAGGAGGGTCGATCCAACGAACTTCGACCCGAAAGGAGAAGGTTTTTAAAAGGTTTACGCTTACCCGCTCCTCCGCTTCTTTATGCGTTTTCTAGAGAGCTACCGTGCACTTTTGACTTTCGGTTATCAAAAATATTTTTCTTTCTTATTTTTATTATTTCTTTTTCTTATGTATTATTTTAAAAAATCTATAAATATTCTTCTTTACCATCTTATCCGTTTAATTCTTATTTTCTCAACCCTCTAATTTCGTTTAATTCTTATGTCGTCATTCAACCAACTTAATTGTTTTGGGTGTGGAGAGCCGATTGATGATTTACATTGTCGATGGTGTACTTGTGAGAGGTGTGGATATGATCTTAGAGATGGATTTTGTTTGTTTTGCAATTCAAGAGACGGAAATTCATTCGCTTATGATCCAAATCCGAATTCTTTCAATGATTCTCAAAATCTTTCTGACTACCCTCCACAACCCCAGTACCAGACGTATTCTTGTGAGTTATGTGGGAACGATGCTCATTATGGTTACGATTGTCCACCTCAAGTTCCGATTGTCTACAATCAAGAACCGTGTTTCAATCAAAACTTTGATAATAATTTTCCACAAACTTCATCAAGTTTTCCACAACAATACCTTTGTTGTGAGAACTGCGGGGGTCCTCATAAAAATTTTCAATGTCAACCGATGAACCAAAATTTTATAATTCTTCCGGTTTTGACCAATTTCAACCCCCGCAAGAAACGAGTAAGGAAATTTTGCAAGCCAGAGAAAACCTAAGGAAATCTATACAAACCTTTTTAAAGAAGTTTAATAGTATATCTTTTAAAGAAACGCCAAAGGTTTTATAGCTAGCTTGGGAAAAAAAATTTGAAATTCAACATGCTCAACGAGAGGATATACAAGAATTGCTTCATAAACTTCTTAAAGATTTGCAAATTATAAGGAAGGAGCTGGCAGAATATATTAATTCTCCGAGTTGGAATTGTCCTGCCTTCTACGACGATGATGATGATGATGAGTACACTATTCAATATAAGGAATATTTGGAGAATTCGTCTAATGCAATCACACCCGTCTTACCAACCGAGGAACCCGATAACTCTCTAAGTATGAGGGACGAGCATCTTAGCACTATTCCGGAAATGAAATCGGACAAAGTAACAAAGTCTAGTGTTGAGGACCTTGTCCCAATCCCAAGTGAGTCCAAGGGTATTTCCAACGATACGTGTGATGTGCCTTTTTGTGATAATTCTCCTCCTCTTGATGTTTTAAACGATCACTTTAAGATTTTCTTTGATTTTAACAATGATTGTACTTCGAGTGATGACGATTCTTTTGAGGACATCGATTACGTTGAGGCATCGCCTCCTGATTTTGAGCTCGTCGGCTTAGAGGAGGTGAAGGACGATATACTTCATGAGAAATTATTGAATATCAATCTTCTTATTACTTGTGATTTACCTTCGAGTGATGATTTCTCTCCTATTAGTATTTTTGAGGAAAAATCCGTGACTTTCTCTAACCCTATTTTCGATTCAAATGATGATTTTACCTCTAGTGATAACGAGTCACTATCCGATGAGGACGTTCCGGAAGATGTTAAGATTTACTCGAACCCTCTTTTCGAATTCAATGACGTATATATCTCTAGTGACGGTAAAAAAAAAAAAAAAATCCCTTTGGTGTTCTTTTTTATGAGGTGTTAGAGGACATCGAGTGCAAGGATTCTTATGATTCCAACCTTGATGAGTCGACTCTCCTAGTTACACCTCTTTCCGATTCTAATGAGGATGAGTGTCTCACCCCAGTTGATGAGATTGAGTTTCTTCCTCACCCTGATCCGTCTATAAGCATTGTTTCCATTCTCGAGGGGTTCACCGATGAACCACCTCTCGAAGAGAATGATGATTTATTTGATTTGGAATCTAAAGGGAATGAATGGAAGAAGATTTTGTACGATGCTCCAATTGATGATGTGATCTTCGACCCAGGAGGCGATATTGATGAGATCAATGCTTTTCTAGACATTGATATTTCTACGGATATTGAAGACGGGTATCATGACTCGGAGGGAGATATTCTCTATCTTGAGAGCTTGCTTAGTAATGATACTATACTTACTCTCCCTCCGAAGGTGTTCCTAGATCATGACCCGAGAAGTTTAGGTGATATTAATGATTTGAAGATTATGGTCAAAATTTTTGACCCCGGGATTCATGAGAAATTTTTTTTCTTACATATGTGAGCTTACCCTTTGAGGATCGCCATTATCTTTCCTACACATATGTTATCTGAATTTTTCTTCCTTATTTCACCTATCCGGTGAATTCTCCTTTTACTCTCTCCTCCGGGAGTGAGGATATCATTTTTGACCCCGGCATCTCCGCTTTTCATTTTTCTTCTCTTGAGCCGGTGGCATTTGAAAGTCAAATAGAAGATTGCTCTTCCACGTGTTTCGTCCCTACTATCACGATGATATAGGGTTAGTCAAGCTAGAGACTCGCACAAAAACAAGCGCTTCGTGGGTGGCAACCTATGCTTGTCCTTAGTAGTAGTATATTTATGAATAAGTGTGATGTGAGGAGGCTCGCCTCTTCCTTTCTCGTGTTTTGTGTTTTGTGGTTTATCTCCAGGATTGCCCTGGATCATGAAGACTCTCGTGCTCATGGTTTTGTCCATCGTCCACTCGATCTTTAATCCTTCACATGCTTATACGGGAATCTGATATCCTAGATCTTATTGATTTAACGTTTATCTATTTAGCATACATAATAAATGGCTTTAGATTTGTGTAGAAACCCCTTAATATTTGGATTATACCTTGAAATTAGTATGGAGGTGACAGTCTCACATTGAGGACAATGTGTAGTTCTAGTATGGGGGGATCTTTTGATTTTGATCTTACTTGCATTTGCCATTGTCTTTCGCGATAACAGTTTTTCCACCAAAAAATAGCAAAATATGCCAATAAATTTAAAAATGTTGCATAAAGAAGAATATGTTTCGACACATAGTTTTGTCTTTTTAGGAATAAATTTCGAATTGATCGAGCATGTTGTGCTCTAGCTTACCCCTTAACTTATATAAATTTAAGCTTTTGCTAGTCTTTTATATAAGAAGCTTTAAAACGCGAATTCTAGCTTAAAAAAGGCAAGAGTTTTGCAAGCTTCCATATTAGACTTTAAATATGCTAAGCTTGTTTTATTAGACTAAGCATTCGCGGATCTTTTTATTAAAGATTTTAAATTTGCGAAGAACGAGAAATGATAGAGTTTTATATAAGTTAGATGCTAAACATAGAGTAGTTGGATCTCTTTAAGGCTCATAGAGGTTAATTGTGGCTTTTTGCTCCCATTAGCTTAATAAACATTATATAATTGTTAATAAATAAAGTTACTTTAGGTTTTTGTGATTCTTAGTTTAAATCACTTCGTAGAGATTCCTTCTGGTGAAAGTAAGGTACACATTGAGGTTTTGTCAGTGTTGTGGGGAAATAGACTCCTGGACCATGGTCGGCTCGCATACCGATGTGGCAGTTGTTAAAAGACCACAGGACTTGAAATTTGGCTAATAATAATAAGTTATGTAATAAACCAAAGCCAAAATAAGACCACTACCTCTTGCCGGCTCACAACCGATGTGGTAGTCGTTTAAAGGGTGGAGGTAATAATAATAATAAAACTGTGGGCTGATAAAAGTTTACTGCATCTTGCCGGCTCACAACCGATTTTGCAGTCTTCTAAATAAGGCACATAGTAATAATCCGAGACTGATAAAAGTTTGCTGCATCTTGCCGGCTCACAACCGATGTTGCAGCCTTTTAAAAGGTTGAGGAAATTACCAAGGTCGAACTATGTTTGTTGCATCTTGCCGGCTCACAACCGATGTTGCAGCCTTCTAAAGGACCGAGGTTTAATAATGTTGCAATAATAATAATAAAGCCAAATTTCGACTCCGGGGTTATCTAAAAAGGATAACCCCTAAATCGTGAGAAATTAGAACCTTAATGTGAACCTTATTCTCACCATATCGTCTCTTTAGGAAAGGATTTCAAACTAATTGTGGTCTAAACCGGGTTTACTTTATGAAAATAAGACATTAATTCATTTGTCACAAATAATAATAATAATAATAAAATCTTTAGAGGATTTAGGAATAAGGGAGCAAAAAGTAGCTATGCATTCACAATTAGCATTTATGAGTAGTGTTAGCATTTTAGCTTGTATTTAACAATGATTTCATTTTTAGGCTTGGTTTGGGGCAGGTGAAAAATCAAGGACGATGAATTTATCCTTTTATTGTTTCTTGTTCCGTGGAAAGCTATGATATGTATGAATAATAATAATAAAAGCGTAAAAAGGGTAAAATGGGGGGCTTTTCAAAACTAATGATTTCTTAATCCCCTTAGATGAACACTTAGCTACTTTTCGAGGTAATTAATCTAAGGGGGTTGAAATTTTTGGTTTTCTAAGTTTGTGTTTATGACATTGCGTGAGGACATGGCAATAGCTTAGTATGGGGGATTTTGGTATGTGCTTAAATACACATACCTTTTACCTTATAAAAAGAATGATGACCAATAGATATGTAAAAATACATTATATTCGTTTGTATTGTGAATTGCGTCTTGCAGGTAACGGATATTGCACAAAAGGACAAAAACAAAGAAAAACAGACAAAACCGGGCACGGAAATGGAAAGAGTACAAGAAATTGAAGCCGAAGACGAATTTCTCTTAAATCCAATCCCATTAATCCTTTAACCTTAAAGAAACCCTAAAACCAATTTCACCGTTAGTCCTAACCAATTGCACCGTTAGTCCATATTGAATTTCACCATTAGTCCTAAACATAACAACACAATTATATATCCCTTAAACCCCGTTAACCCTATAACTTTTAATCTGGCCCAACCCAAAAAACCATAAGCCCCTTCAATCTTTTTATAAGTCTCGGGTCAACGCCCCAAATAACCCCGTCAAAATTACTGTAGTTGCTTCCCTTTCCCTTCCCTTTTTCACCATAACTAGGGTACGGGTAAATCACTCATACGCACGCATCACTTATGCTTATAGAAGATTAAATCTGACAACCCTGACACACTTAGACACGCTGGCAATCCGTAGGTATCTGATTAGTTGAAAGGATGTGGCACCAAGATCAAGGGCTCTAAATGGTTGCGTGAAGATTAATCAAGATTGAAGGGCTTGGATTAAAGGATTTGGACACTCCTGAGGTTCTGGATCCTTCACTCCATCACTATAAATAGGAGAAGAAATCACACAGGGGAAGGCATCTAGGAGTAGGAGTAGCTTTAGGGTAGCTTATTGTTTTGCTTATTTCCTTCTTGATTATTGTATTTCTTTTTTATACGCATTGTATTCCTTTTAATATTAATAAAATTTCAGCTTTTTAATAAGTGTTCTTTAATTACTGTTTTACTTTTAAATTCCTAATAAACATCTTAATAAGCTGTCCAGTTAAGCTACAAACAGGTCACAATCACTCAAAAGGTTTCTATAAGCTTAGTTAAGCTTACTCAAGCTTATTTGAGCTCAGTTGGTTAGATAAACAGATTTGAATAAGCTAGAAGATAAGCTAGCTTTGGAAGAGCTTATAGGGTTTTTAGATTGCTTATTTATAAGCTGGGTAGGATTTTAGAGCTTATCAGGTTATAATAATCCTTGTTTGGTGCAAGGGATCAAGGTACACTTTGTTTTCTCTTTAAATCTTTTCTAAGTGCTTATTTGCTAAAACTGCTTATCGCTTTTGCTTAATAGCTTAATTATGCTCATTTCTGTGAATTTAATGCTTATTTGTCTTTTACTTTCCTTTTGATATATCTGTTTCTACTTATCTTAGTTTAAATAAGCTTTTGTAGTTTAAAAATGCAAATGATAAATCTAAAGGGGTGTTTGGCTTAGCAGTTTTATTCAAGTGTCAAAACTGCTTGAATGCCTTTTTGGTTTTTAATCAACTTTGTTAAGCCATCATTAGGGTTAAAAGTTAGTTAATAAAAGATTTCAAGGATCAAAACTCAGTATTAAGGTATTATCTAATTGTGATTTGAATCTGTGAATCTTAAGTCTAGTCAAACTGCTTAAATGATTAGATCTTTGAATACGGCATTTTGGTGTTGTTTTTATGCATATTTTAGTCTCAAAATGAAGTAGGATAAAGGTTGCATAGGTCTGCTATTGTATTTGTGCTTCTGTCAAAAATATGTCAAGATGCATAATACCAGTTTTTGAAAGCTAAAAGTTCATTTTTAATCTTAATTCTAAGTTAGTTGTTAGTTGATTTAGTGTTTGAATTTGATAGCATAAGCTATTTATGGTATAAGCTCAATTTGTTTGAGCTTGTTTTAGAAATTATCTTACTTTTACTAGCTTAAATCCAAGGCTAAAAAAGCCAATTTGTCTTTTCATAAAACTTCAAAAATAAAAAAAAAAGTTAAAATAGTTTAGAACTGTCAGTTTTAAAAGCCCTTTTTCTAGCTTATTTCTTAACCAAGTTTCTTAAAAGTTGCTTTTATGTGTTATTTGGAAACCAAATTCCATCTGTTCTCAGCTTTTTACTTATTTCATGAGCTTAAGTGGTCTTAAAAATAAGCTCAAAGTTGAGCATTTTTCATTTTAAACTGCTTGTTAAGTCAGATTTAGCCTTTCAGCTTTTAAGAGCTTTTAAGCTCATTTTGCTCACTAAATCCTTTTCATTAGCTTATTAGGGTCTAGGTTGTGTTTGGTTCTCAGCTTATTTGCTTTTCCTTAGCTTTTTGAGCCTTAAAAATTAAGACAGGTTTGCTCATTAGTCTTTTAGTTAAGTTTTTAGCTAAACTATTTCCCTAGTGCTTAATTTTCTAGCTTATTAGTAAGTTTCATAAAAAGTTTCTTTACAAAATTTGCTCACTTCTAGCTGGTCTTTAAGTTTGTGTAAAAAGTTTTCAAACATAAAAATATGTGCAAAAAAGGGAAGTCACAGTTATCGAACCTGTGACCTCTCCCTTTCACACTCAACGCCTCACACACACAACACTTAACCAACTCGCCCTTGGGTCTTTTCTGTCATAGCTTCTTTCTTTTATTCTTTTATCCTTTAATTTTAGTTTTGCTTTCCAGCTTATTAAAGCTTATTTAGCAGCTTATCCTTTTAGCTTATTTCCAGTTTATATTTTTCTTAAGTTCTAAACTGTTCAAAGTACTTTTCCTATTTTTTTCAGTTTTTTATAATTTAGTTTAGTATTTTTAATTAATTTTCTAGATTAAAATAGTTTTTAATTCATAATAAATAAAATTAAAATCAAAAAAATATAATTCTTTTTCTAAAATTTATTTTAAGTCATTTAGGATTTATAAAAATTAAATTTGCATTTTAAGAATTAAAATTTGAGTTAGTTGCTTTAAAGTCGCGTTTTTTTTATTCCGTAGCACATTTTTTAGACAATCATATACGTAGCCTTTATTGTTTGCTTAATTTTACGTGTTTTTGCATTATATTTGTTAGAAATAGGAAAACCGATAAAATCTTAAATATTTATTCAATCACGCGATCACAAACTTAAACTCGATTTTCAATTCACACCTGTCGGTACGAATCGGGAAAGGTTTTGAATTTTACTTTTGATTAAAAGTAATCTTCTATAATCCTCACGGAATACTTATTACTATACTATTATTGACTAATCCTTATACTATATCTTACGTATACGTATCGGGAGGAATCAATGATGTTCTAACCCGCAACATCCTATGTCCGACATGGTATACGTCTGTTGGTCGGCAAACCGGCACAGGAGCATGATCACACGAAGGGAGATGTCAATCCCAAATAGATTCTATTTATAACATTCGCGCTCACACAAGTAATTGACAGTTCCATGAGAATGGATCAGAAGGTTATCGCTACTTAGGTAAACACGTAATCGTAATGTGAAATGTACACTTGCGTCTAATTCTAAAACATGCATATGTTTCTCACCCTAAAACTTGTAAACCATTATAAATGTAAAACGAGGGGCTATGAACTCACCTCGAGTGAATGAATAATCCAAGTATAACAGAAAATGCGTCACAATACTGACCGAATGCTACCTAATCAAGTATAGGTCGTATAAGTACTAAGCACTTTGAATAACTACTATCATATATAATTCTATATAGCTACATCACCATCTAATCGTGTTTGTGAAATCATATTTATAAAGTTAAAACGTTTATAAATATCTCAATAGTAAAAACGACGCAATTTCTTCGTTTTAAGCCCGTTTGGTATGTTTCTTACGTCCACGCTTTCGTATTAAATGAGTTATCAAAATATTATATTTTCATATTTTTAAACCTATTGGTGAATAGTACTTTTTACTGTTCATGACAGTTATAAACTTATATATATATAACTTTAATTAACATAAAACCCGTAAATGTCGTATCTTATTCGTTTTAGATCTGATTTTAGCTATTCTTTCGAGCACGTCTTCGTAATTAAAAGTTCTATCTATTTAATGATGTTTTCAAATTGTTATTTACTGATGTGAACAGTAACTTTTATAAAAGTATTTATTGTCGTAAACTTACGTAATTCATAACTCCTTCGTTATTAATTGTAAAATTAGGATTCTTATTGTTTTGAAATCCTAAAATTATATACTAACTGTTAAAAATATGTTTATATTTTCATTAGATGTGAATAGTAATTGGTTTTTATAAAATTGCTTTTATAAACGCATTTAATTAACGTATAACTTAAAATTAGCGTATCTCCTTCGTTATAAATCGGGTTTTTGAGTTCTCTACATGCCCACGATCCTTGTGACATATAGTATTTTATAAAATCATAAAATATATGCCTTAAAATTCAAATTCTAACAGCCCCTTTTGATATTTTCTCAAAATGTGTTTAAAAGTTGTTTTTATAACTTTTTAGTTTTACCACTTTGTTACAAGTCCATTACAACCCTTATTATCACATGTCTTACACACCTAGGGTCCTTAGTCCATGATTAGTCCAAATTTTGTCCAAGAAATCACAAGATATATTAGTTTACATACTCATTTGTTCATGAACTTTAATATATACACTTTTTAGGTAACTTGTTTATATATACTTTTTATACATAAACCATACTTGTACATTACTTACACATCCATTATAACATGATGTTAAGATCTATATATCATATGTAAGAGTATACCAAATCATAAAAAAGTGTAAAAATCCATTTTTATAAGTAAATAAGTCCTTAGATGGTGATTAACTACATAAACATCATATATGCATAAAATCACAAATGTAAAGAGATTAAGGATTTTAGGTAACCTTAATATGAAGTATGGTGATGAACAACAAGATCGAAACCCTTGTTTAGATTACAAACCCTAGCTTCCAAGACCTTAAAAACCCTAATTTCAAGTAAACCCTAATCTTGAACTTTCTTGCTTTAACACTTGTAAAGCTTAAAGCAAACCTTCTAAACTGTTGTTTACACTTTAGAAATGAGAGTGTGTGTGTTACTTCCACTAGCTAAGGCATTATATACATCTTGACTTGTCAAGGAACATCTAGAGGATTTCTAGGAAGACTTTGGTCATTCACTGTTAGAGTTGGTATGAAAATATCTAGTGGTTCCCTAAATGAGAAGTCATCCCATGAATTCTAGGAAGTGTGATTGAAATTTGATAATATCTTTGTATCTCCTCATCCATATCCGGTTATACATGTATATAAGTGATGATATTTTGTAATTTTTGAGTATTGGGTATAATTGTGGGTATTTGTTGAAGCGTAGAAAAGTTTTGGTGGTTCCGGGAATGCCTAAACGTATTTTATCGCGAAACGTAATCACTTTACGTAACCAATAAAAATAAAATGAACAAAGTTAATAATTATACTCAAAATAATTACTTAACACTTGCTTGATGTAAACATTTAATTGTTTGATGCCCGTTTACATTGAAAAGTTTTTTTTTGCCAATTTCAAGTTTTGCATTATCTGTCATATTTAGCATTAGTATCTAGTTAAAAATCTTAAAGTCAGGTTTTCATAGCTTATTATAGATTAGCTTAAGTTAGATTTAAGTTCTAAAATTCTCTGCACAAGCTTATTGGGACTTAATCTCAATCTGTTTGTACTTATTTTAGGATTTTGACAGTATTTAGTAATCTGAATTTAGGCCTGCAGTTAGTGTTTTAGCTTTTAGAAAAACTTTGAAAAATCCAAAAACATAGAATTTAGCCTGTACTGCCATTTTCTTTTGCTTTTATCTAGCTTATTTAGTGTCCTTAATTGCTTATTTCTTGCTTATTCTAGGTCCTTGTAGTTCAAACTTGATCTGTTTTTAGCTTTTAAAGCTTTAGTCATAGTTTAAGTAGCTTTCAATTTAGCTTATAAACTACCTTTTAGTCTTATTTCTTTGCAAATTATCTCAAACTGCTTAAATGAAATTATGCCTTATTGCTTATTTATATAAGCTTTTATTTGGTTGTTATTAGCTTATTAAGTTTAGTATAGGGTTTGTTTAGCTTATTTGGTCTATAATGCTAGCTTAAGTAGTCTTAGCTTATAACAGTTTAGCTTAATAATCATTTAGTAAGAATTAGTCATTCTGTCACTTTAAGCTAGCTTATTAGAGAGTTTCAGTCAAAAGTCCATTTGTTAAAGTTGCTTAGTTTAGCTGGTTCTATAAAATTTTCAAAAAGAAAACTAAAAAAAATATTTCACAAAAAGGAAAGGTCCAGGACTCGAACCTGCGACCTCACCTTCACAACACACACACTTTACCATTGCGCCCTTGGGACTTTTCTGTTAACCCTTTCCACCCTTAAGTACTTATACACAGTTTGGCCTTTTTGCTTATTTGACTTAATTTGATTTTTACCAGCTTATTGGAATAAGCTTTTTCATCCCTTTTCCTTTAGAAACCTTAGGAATAGTGTTAAGTACTTTTAGTAATTTTCTTGAATTTTTATAAAATAGTTTAGTTATTTTTATTAATTTTCTAGATTAAAAGTGTTTTAAATTGTTTAAAAATATAAAAAAAGTTACAAAAAATATAATTTCTTTTTTAAAAATTATTTTAGTTCATTTAAGTTTAAAATTTAGCATTTTGCATTTTTAGGATTTAAATTTGTGTTATTTGCTTAATTAGTCGCATTTTTAATTCTTATCATTTTTACGTTTAATTCTTTAATTGCTAAGTTTGTTAGCTTGTCTTAATTTTTGTTTTTTTTGCATTTCATATTAGAACTAGAAATCAAAATTCAAGATATCGAATATTCGAAAGCATCAAACAAAATACCTTTGCAGACTCAAATGCAACTCATGCGGGATAAACGACATCCGGGAAGATAAAATATTTGTTTGTCCACAAGCAAATTTATATATCAAACGGGATACTCTCCATACTATAATTAATTGTAAGACTATTTAGAAATATATTTAATTAATATAGACTATTGTCATCGAATATTTTTACAAGACAAGTGGCGCTGATCTACCACTTTATACAAACTTTATATCGTTTGACTTATTAGAGTATCACGAATAAATTCGATCTTACTTCATATAATTCCTTCGGTCTTTGTTTTTGCGAAACGATTATCTCTAAATTTTCCTCCTCTTTTTTTGCGATTTTTCTGATTTTTTCGTTATTATTATTATTATTTCATATACTAACTACAAAACTCGAAATAATTTCACCATCTTCACGATCATAATAACTCCGGATAATTCCTTCGATAATTCTTCATTCTTCGGACGTACCAATAATCGTGTTGGTAGTAAAAATACATGAGTTTGGACTACTTTATACATTCCCATTTGCATTGTCCAAATTTCTTCCCAACCGTATCAAAGATAGAAAATTGACACAAGACTCGAGAAATACATATTTTACACTTTAAGCAACTAGCAACTGATAAATGGCTTTAATCTAACAGGGTAGGCTAAGGTGTAAAGGTCTAACGAAATGAACAGTTGGTGTTATTCCTAAAGGATTGGCTCTATTGGTTTTTCTAGGGATATCTTACTCTTAAGATGAGAGTAAACAAAGGGTTTATACGGAAATTTAACTAACTAGTGTAGTTAGTTAATAAAACAACATATAAAGGCTTTTTGGGTGTAATCCTAGAAATTTACCATTTAAACAATTAGCTATAACATCTAAATCCATAGTACATCAGTACTGTGGTCTCGAGTGATATACCAAGCCAAGTTCTAAAGTCTACTACATCACCGACACACTCATATTTTGTGGAATTTGGGTAAACATTTGGAAACGGATAAGGTTAAATTCTCACAATATATAATAAGAGTTATTGTGTGCGGGTTAGGTATCATGTAATTTAATAAAGTATGCTTGAATTTTTTTAAATTTGAGCATAATTTAAGCATTTTATGTGTGAAAAATAGGACAAGTATAGCAGTCTAATCCCCATCATCCCGCCCCACTTTGAATTAACAATGTCCTCGTGTATAATAAATCCTTAAAAACATAAATAAAAAGAATTAGAATGAGAAACTCCCTTGATATTTTGCTCGGTAGATTCTCCAAGTTTATGAGCAAGGATGTGTGTTGAACAACCATCTTGAGATTTCAAGACTCCAACACTTTTAGATTTCCAGATTGTAGATACTTCACCAACATCGTCGATTTCTTTGTAGCGAGGTCATGTGCAAAATGTAGGAAAAACATGCAAATTCCTATCTCGGGTATCTAAGGTTAATTTAAATAAGCTAAATAAACTGTATAGGAGATCAATACTCCGTATCCATAAACTGGAATACACCGTATAGAAAAACCTGTAAAAGTATCTAAATACGGGCCAGTCTGTTGCATACGCCGTATCATGTGCATAAATACGACGTATTGACAGAACTGACAATAATGTTTAAAGTGCATAAAAATAAAGGACTGATAATGTCTAGACATTCAAGACGTCGTATGGTATGAAGCGGATACGCCGTATTGATGTCTGGGAAATACCGACTCATAAAATAAATAGCAAACGTCGGGTGTCTTCACCCGATAGCCCTCTTCTTTCAGCTAGTCTTTAAGTTAGACTTTTTCCTTCCAGCTTTCTTCACACCATCTCATGCGCGCTAATGTGCCCGCATGTGAGCCATTCTTCTATCTTCGCATATCGGACATATCCGGGTCCTAAGTTCAAGACCCCCCCTGTAGAAACTCTTGAGCTTTTGGTACGAGTGCGAGATCCCATTCATCTTATCTTCTTCACTCACTTTTAGTAATGGCGGGATCTTGTTGCATTGTTTATTAGTGTGGCATTTAAACCTCAGATGTGACCGCACCATTTGGTAAGTAACTTCTTCATTACCATTGTAAATGGTAATCATTCCTTCAAACCGTCTTGCATTAGTTCCAACTTCTCTCAAAAATGGTTCGCCAAAAATAACATCGCCCATTCATTCATCACGATAAGCATCCATATCTTCTAAAACTGCAAAATTTGTTAATATAGAAAAAGTTTCAACAAAGATAGGTATGTTCATTAAGGCTCCAACTACATTATTTCCCTTGTATTCCTATTTGTCCTTCATTATAGAATTATAAAAAATTTTGGACATCACATTTACGTACAAGATAGGGAAAAAAATTAATGGTGTAAAAATCAAAACCAATCGATGCAAGAAACTTCAAGTTATGGGCACAATCAATACGGATCTTCTTATCGTGGTCGTAATTACTAGGATATCAACAAATTTCGCTAACCATTCTAGCATCATTCCTAGCTCTAAATTCCTCAACTACCTCACCTTCCTCAATGGTGGGCATTAAATCATCAACTTGATATCTCCTAAGTTCTAATGGTACATTAAGATCGTTTAGTTCTATGTAATCATCAAAGAAAGGGTCTAATGATCTATTCAACACCAAAGTCTATCCTATTAGCCTAGCTTCTAAATCAAGTTCCATTCTTTCTCTTAAGCTTAACATGTAGACCCTCTTAATTAAACTACTAGCAGGTTTAATACTTTTGAAAATCATTTTTTCTTCCCCAACCCTCAAAGTAATCTTCTTTTTGAAAACATCAATCATAGCATGGACGGTAGATAAAAATGGTCTTCAGAGGATCAAGGGCACTTTGATATCCTCAGGCATATCAAGAATTATAAAATATACGGGGAAAACAAATTTACCAATCCCTACTAGCACGTTTTCAACAATTCCTTTTGGATATTTCACGGTCCTATCTGCTAATTTAACTGTCGAGAGAGGCATGACACTTATGCTAGCTCCTAAGTCAGCAAGGGCATTATCAAAGCAAACATTATTAATATAGCAAGGTAGAGTGAAACTCCATGGGTCTTTCTCCTTTTAGGGTATGGATTTATCGATATGTGAAGCTCCATATGAGTAAGCTTCCAAAAATTGCGGTCCATATGATCCCTTCTTACTTTCACAGTAGCAATCATTCAAATGACTTAGAAACGGGATTGTCATTTGTGTTGTATCATACATCAGCGTATTGTTCTGTTCAGTAGATACGGCGTATTCGGGTTATCTAATACGGCGTATCGAGCTTGCATCTGCTTCAACAATAGTCAAGATCGACTCGACATGGTCTCTAGGGTTAGTTTCAGTGGACCTCGGTAAACTTCCAAATTCTCTTTCCTGTAGTACCTTGCTCATTTGCCCGATTTAGATCTCCAAAGTTTTAATTAATGCTCCTTGGTTCCTTATGGCAGCATTCGTTGAAGCTCGGATCTCTTTGATCAAATTGGAGTTCTCCTCATGTCTTTTTGCCGATTCCCCAATAAATTTTCTTAGGGTTTCTTCCATAGATTGCCTTGGTTCTTGGTACGAAGGGTTTGTGTTCTTCCTTCGGTAGAACCCAGAGCAGTTGCTCTATATCCCCCTCCTTGAAAAAGGTGCACCAAATTAAGTGTAGTAAGCTTCTTCGAGGGTATTCCCTTCTTCCTTGAGTGGGCAATCTTTGGTGTAGTGGGGACCTTTACATTGTTCACATCCTACTTGAGCAACATAAACTTTTTAATTCACTTTCTTGATTTCTCTTCCAAGATTGTTGAGTTGTGCTTGTATGGTTGCTAATCCGTCAGAAGTTTCAATACTTCTGGTCCTTGATTTTCCATTGTGCCATTTTTGAGAGTATTCAACCATTTATTAGATGGCTATTTTCGCATCAGCAACAGTCTTTGAGAGTGTGGCTCCTCTTGAATCAAGAATTTGTCTAGTTAGAACATCAAATCCATTGTAGAACAAGACTGCCTCCTGAATTTCTGTTAAATAGTATTGAGGACACTTCATCAAGAGTTCTTTAAATCGCTCCCAAGCTTGATAGAGGGTTTCATCTGGTTCTTGCTAAAAGTTGTTGATCACCTCCATTTTCTTTGTAGTACGAGCAGGTGGGCAATATTTGCTTAGAGAACTTTGTCTTCAGATCTTCCCAAGTTGTAATCGAACCAGATGGTTTGTGTTTTAGCCAACGACTTGCGGCTCCTGTTAAGGACATAGGGAAGGCTCTAAGCATCACTTGGTCTATAGTTATATTACGGATGTGTAATAAATCCATGATCTCAAGAACATTCTCAATATGTTCGTTCGCATCTTCATGATCCGAACCTCTTAAAGTGTTGGTACGTAGTTCCTTGAAAAATTGGCCTTTTAGCTCAAAATTATCCTTGTCCTCGATCTTAGGCCTAGCAAATCCCGATCCATAGTCGGCTCGAGTTTTGCTCATGTATTGTTCCATAGTTTCCGCCATTGTTTCTGCAACTTCTTCCTCCGAATAATCTTCTTGGTCAGAAAATAGATCAAAATCAGGCGATCTCGATTCGTCAAGACTCAGTGTCTTGAAGTGCTTTCTAGATGATCGAAATTCTCATTCTGGATCCTTGAAAGATGTAAATAGTTTCTTAGTCGAACTTCTTGTCATGCACTGCCTGAAACAAGGGATAAACAATCAGTATGATGGGCTCAGGAGAAAGAAAACACAGATATACAAAAATTGAATGTAAAAAACCAGATCTGTTACTGTATCAGATAGTCAATACGCTGTATTCAATGGAACTGAATACGCCGTAT
Source organism: Tanacetum coccineum (assembly GCA_026074375.1). Classification (NCBI taxonomy): domain Eukaryota; kingdom Viridiplantae; phylum Streptophyta; class Magnoliopsida; order Asterales; family Asteraceae; genus Tanacetum; species Tanacetum coccineum. Next base: position 21,843 of record BQNB010034237.1, read on the forward strand.
TAATCTTTTTGAACGAATACGTTGTATTAGATAGAAAGTTGGATACACTGTATCCAATGGAAGTGGATATGCCATATCGGTTTATCGACCAGAACAATGTATTATGAAAAACAATTAAATACGCAATCAATTAAACACGCAAATATACAAGAAAATATACAGAATATACAGAATTATACACTAATCTAAATTACACTAATCCTAAGGGTTAGATCTAATCTAATGTTAAAAACCAAAATATCAAATATAAATCAAGATTAATTTTCACTCCCTGGCAGCGGCGCCAAAAACTTGATCGCGTCATTATGTGGTGTTAATTTTATAATTTAAGTTTTAAATTTATATTTTGCCGACTTAACTAAAATCAACACTTTAACGGGTAGTGTACCCGGTCGGTGGTAGATTCGTGGTAAGTAGAGTCTCGATCACTAAGAGCGAAAAACACTTTCAATTTATTAATACTTTGGTTTTTCTAATCTAAGTTAGTCTAATCTATGATAAACCTATGTTAATCCTAAATCTAATAGATAAGGGGGAGGGTTTCAGCCTGAGAGACTGGTACAAGTTTTGTGATGACTAAAATCAACTTAACATACTAAAACACACACAAGAAAATTAATAGAAGATAAAAGAGCAGCCTAGCTAAATATAAGAAAACTGTATTAACCATTATTAATCCAATCAGAACGTTAGTTTGTTTATTTAGTGCAATGATTACTTATCTCGAGGCAGCATATCATTCTTAAGATTAAGTCAGTACTTCTTCCTTAAACCTAGACACGTAGAATTCTATCAGAATTAAACGCATCCGCATAAAGCATCCTTATTTGCTGATTATAATATATCTTAGAGATTAAAGCAATGGTGATCTTGTTAAACCCTAACTCATAGATACTTTACCCACTTACTACTTAATGGCTCTTTATATACTAGTAGTTCACTGTCCGAGTCCTTACTAATGGAATAAGAACGTACTCGTTGATACCAAGTTCACCTTATGGCTAAACTAAGCTCACTAAACTAAAGGCAAGGATAGGTCAATATATGTGATCCTATGATTCTAGATATATAAATTGCAATATGGAGAGCTATCTCAAACTCATAGCCTACGCCCAAACAACACCGAAGTTGCAGCGCATTAAATACGTAGGATTAGATCCAGTTGAATGCTAGGTCGCATACTTAAGCACGTAAAAAAGTAAAAATTGATAAACATAAACAAGCAATCAACGATAAATTAAGAAATCGAGATAAATAAACCAAACATTAAGATATTCATAATAATGGCTAATACCCGAAGGTATTAGCCTTCAAACGTCATAATCAATACAAGAGTAATAATTTAGCCAAGATAAACTAACCGAGTTAACGAATGATACCAAAAACTAAACGATTACAAGAGTATAGGAGATTACAAGTTGTTTCCTATTGAATTAATCACGTTGCAAGACCTCTTCTGCTCTTCTTCTCCTCTAAAAATCGACTTTTATGGTTTAGGTATCGAAGATATGATTTAGCACACGTAAAACTCGTTTTTGAGTTTTCTATTTATAAGGTCTAAAAAAGGTCGCTACGGCGTATTGAAAGTGTTTGATACGGCGTATTAGGGATTTCTTGGAGTAGGGACCATGTTTGATATCTCCCAGAATATTTTATTTACATATGGCTTGAATACGGCGTATTGGTCTTCCTAGATACGGCGTATTGGATCTTGTTTCCTTCGTGGTCTTTGGTGAAGTGTAGGCACAGATATGCCATATCTTCCTTGATGGATACGGAGTATTGGTTGTCAGAACAGTAATCTTCAAATATCTTCGTTTAAGCTCCAGAATGTGTGCCTTTTAGTTAATTTTCACCAAATACTCCATAATTACTACAATTCTCAAATACAAACGATTAAGTAACAATTCTTTGCAATAATTAAACAAAATAGGTTATTTACATGGGATAAATGATGCTATAAAATAGTCGTTATTTGATGTCATCACGGTTGGGCAAAGATTACAAGAGTTTTCCTATGTTCTCTAAGGCTCTTTCTGACCTTTAGTCTTCTGATCGTACTCTTGGTCGACTTGCGTGGGTTTAGATTCATTGCATTCCCTAAATCTGAGTTTTGGGTCCTTTTATATAGGGTTGGTATACAGGTCGATACGCCGTATCCACCGATGTGGGATACAGTGTATTGGGGATTTCTTGGAGTAAAGACCACGTTTGATATCTTCTAGAATCATCGTATATAGTAAGACATGGATACGGCGTATAGAGGCTCTTGGATACGACGTATTAGGTCTTAAATCCTTCGTGGTTATTTGTGAAGTGTAGGCACGAATACACCGTATCTTCTTGATGGATACGGCGTATTGATGTAAAACTAGTTGATTCTTCTTCGTTGACCAAAGTATTATATAAGGCGTATTGTTGATGTGGATACGGCGTATTCTTCAAAGTCATGCAATGGTCTTTTGATTTGTTAAAGTCTTGGATATGTCGTATAGGTCTAGAATAATACGACGTATTTTCTGTCAGATCAGTAGAATTTTTCAAACTCTTCGTTTATGCTTCAAAACACGTCTTTTTCTCCATCTTTTGCCAAATGCTCCAAAATTACTGCAATTCTCAAATACAAATGATTAAGTAACAATTCCTTGCAATAATCATACAAAATAGGTTATTTACATGGGATAAATGATGCTATAAAATGGACGTTGTTTGATGTCATCAGACACATTTCCCATGGCATGTAACTTTGACGTTGGAAATTATTCTAAGTTACGGGAAAACCATGAGGTTGGTTTTGTTGACCAACGTTCCTTTTTGGTTGCGGTGTCTCTTAGACGAGGATATATTAATATTGATCTTTTAGGTGGTGATGTTTGATCTTAACAACTCGGTTATGAATATTCGTACTCGGGTTTTAACGATGGCTTATAAAATCGTTTAACTTCATTATCACTAGCAACGGGAACTTTGACGTTGTTTACCATTATATGTTTTGGTCTAGGACCCAATATGGAGTTTGGAAAAGAAACAGATTTTTCGAAAACTGGTGAACAGACCGGCGGTCCCATAATTACTTTGGGGGGCGTCTGGTCTTTACGGGGGCCGCCCATGGTATTTGGGGGACCGCCACCAGAAGACGTTTCTTTTTGAGATTTCACAAACTTTATTTCCTTAGTTCCACTAGATGATGCTTCAAATGAATTAAACCCTAAACCCAATTTTTCTCCAGAGGGTTTTTGATTACTTAACATTTTATTTAGAGAATGTGTACTCTTTTCAAATTTAGATAATCTAATGGCTTCCTCTTTGAGTTTTTCATTCTCAATTTTAAGCATATGACACTTTACACATTCGAGATTAACTCCCTTGTTTTTCTCGAGTGTATATAGTTTTTCTTTTAGAATACGGAGTTTTTTCTAAACTATTTCTAGTGGCTTTTAATCTTTTGTTTTTAGTGATTATCTTTAAACTCATTTTGCACAGTTTATCATATTCATTATCTAAAACTAAATCATCTATTGATGAGTTTTCATCACTAAAATACGAGGATTCAAAACATACCTCATTTGATGCTTGAGCTACAAGACACGTCTCGTCTTTGACCTTCTCATCATCTTCTTCACCGCTATCATTCTAAGAACCTCCAACGAATGCTCTTTGGTTCTTGTCTTTCGCTGGTTTTGGAAACTCTCCAATAAGATGATTTGGATCGCCGCATCTAAAACTTTTTCTATCACATTTACGTTCTTGTCATACTCGGCGTCTTTGAATGTTCTTTTTGTAGTTCCGAGGTTGTCTCACAAATCTACCTCTTCTCTTGAAGAACTTCTTGAAGTCTCTAACGGCCATGTCGTATTCTTCATCTTCACTTCCAGAAGTCGAAAACACTCCTCATCACTAGATTTCTTCTTAGCCTTTAAAGCAAGAGATTTTCTCCTTTAGCGTTGACTATTTCAGAATCTTTCTTGATGATCATCTCATGGACTTTTAGATTTCTAATAAGTTCATCAAGGGATAGTGATGTTAGGTCTTTCGACTCTTCAATTGCCATGACCTTCGCTCTCCATTTGGGATGTAGAGCCCTAAGAAACTTCCTAACATATTTCTTGCTAGAGTAACCTTTATCAAGAGATTTTAGACTATTAATAATAGTATTAAATATAGCAAAAGCACTATCTATAGATTCGTCTTCCGAAAATGAGGAATTGTTCATATTGTTGTACCAAAAAGGTCAATCTTATTTTCTTTGACTTGGCTATTACCTTGATGGGTGATTAACAAAGTTTTCCAAATTTCTTTTGCCGTATTACACATGAAAATTCTTTCATATTCTTTTCTCTTTCCACACTTGAAATCACTCTCTCTTCTCAATTTTGCTCTTAATTTGGATAGCGTGCTTGGTTCCGTAACACATTCACGAACTATGGTGTTGAACTTACTGCCAGGCTTGATTCTATCATGCATAAACAAGTCAAAATGTCATACCATAATATATACATCAAAAGATAAGCAATTATAAGTTTAGGTACATCATGATACGAATAAATGTACAAAAGATAGAAACAAAAAATGAGAGATATAGGGATCATGGGTCTGGCTGCTGTGGGGCTACGGAAGTGCTGGCCTCGCTAGTCTTCTATCTAGTGCGTCTCTCGAAGACAGCTGGGGAGCTCCCTCGAAAGGTCCCATCAAACGCCTGATAAGTCTGCCCGCTAGCCTCCATGAGCTGCGGCATACAGCTAATCATCCATGTAGAGAATCTACCCTGATCGGTCATCGATCTCTCCATAAGTCCACGCAAACTCCTGACATCCTATCATAACCCATGCATTTCCTCCTCAAGTCTCCCAATCTCTGGGGCATAGTCCTACCTGCAGCTGGAGGTAGTGGTAGCGGCTGAGGTGCATGCACTGGTGCTGGATCTGCCTGAGCACCCTCATCGACTACAGGAGCATCCTCAGCGGCTCTAGGGGCACCAGCCGCAGCATCAGGCTGCCTCTTTTATCCCGGGGCTACCCAAGCCCAGTCATCTCCTATCTTCATACATATGTTGAGCTTAACAAGCTCACCCATGTTAATCAATGGTAACTCATGGGCCACAACTGATAATGCTCTCAACCCATCATCACTTACCAGACCAAAGTGATGAGCAAGATGCCCAATAAAATATCCTCCTGATAACCAGACACCGCTAAATTCCTCCCTTTAGCGTGCCTAAACAAGTACTGTGCTAATAGATACATGACGTTAGCTGCCCCTCGATCCATGCTATGTAGATAGAATAGGTCAGTGGCAGTCACCTTTACAAGTGCCTGCCCCCTCCCAGAAATGCTGTATAAGATCAACATGTGACGTAGCCTCCGAACTGGATCTCTAATGTAAGTATAAGAGGGAGCGCCTCTCAAAAAGTCCCTGCCAAAAGAAATCTCAACCCAGTAATCACTAAGATCCCCCTTATCGGGGATCACTCTCTCACTCCCTAACCAGTATGCCAAATCCGTCCTCTGCCATCTCCTCGGCAGTATGTAAACCTAGAGCTAGAATGAACTTTCTCTAAGTCATACTACGTCTAGCTCCTCCTAACTAAAAACATAAAGTACTAGCCGCATATAACCCCATCTCGTCCTTGATCCTGCAAGTGCTGAAGAACTCGAGCATAAACTCCTGAACTAAAGGTGCTCAGATCTCAAACAATCTCCTCTAAGTTGTAAACTCAACAAACACCTCCCTGACCATCGTCCCTAGTATATACCATCCTCAGTGTCTCGGCCAAATCCTGCCTCATATCCAGAATCAATCCCTCAAAATCTAGTATATGTACACGTTTAACCTGCCTACTGAATATCGCTTCGAACCTCTTCTCAAAATCATGCACTATCTCCTCGGTGGTAGAGGTGCCATATCTGCAGAATTAACGAGATCAGTACACAAATTTTAAACATTTTGTTCAGAGGGTGGATACGGCGTATTCATAAATGGATATGTCGTATCAAGATTTGTTAGTCAATACGCCGTATGGATAAAAATTAATACATCGTGTGGGAATCAAAACACATGATCTTTATCAGATTACTACGTCGTATTCGTTTTACTGAATACATCATATTGAGGTTTTAGATTTTGGGTAAAATTGAGTCAATACGCCGTATCCATCATGGATACGGCGTATTGCTCTGCAGTTAAAAATGAAAAGGGGTTTCCCTTTCTACCCATTTTGACCCAATTTCTAATTCTCAAAAGCTAGTCATATGCAGGGGAAAATGGGTTTAACAGTTAGGCGTTATCTAATCGCTCAAAACTAAAATCAAAACCTAACCCTAACCCTAATTCTATTCGAAAATCAAAAATCAAAAGGGCAAAGGGCAGAGATTATTACCTTATGATTATAAAAGAGATGACGATTCGAATCAAAAGATAACGATCTCTAAGAATTTTTCTTGTGGTAAAATTTTACGTGAGAGTGAAAATGTTTGAGTAAAGAGCTCAATCTGGCGTATCAATTGGGTTTTTATACACAGACTTGATATGCTGTATAGGTGTTTGAGTAATACGTCGTATTGGACGGATTTTGTTGACTTAGTCAACACAGGTTAAAACAGTGGATACGCCGTATAGGTGTTAACCTAATACGTCGTATCTATTCTTGGAGACCAATTTTCCTAGTTTAAACAAAGTAAAGAAATCATACCTTGGTCTCCGCAACATTCTTGTACAATCACCATCCTTATAATGCCATCTAGGGTCGAATAGAATGCCAAACGGCACATACAAATTCTTAATAAGATTGAATAGCATCCCGTTGACAAGATAATTCCAAGCCATGATATTTACATTTAATTTCATGACAAAACTTTTCATAATGAAAACTTTATTGATTTTATCGTGACTCCCTTCCAGAAGATTATTTGACCCTTGTGTATTTTCATTACCCCCCGAAGATTGTATCATATCGATTTCATTATCATCATTGTCTTTATCCGATTTTAGATCATCAGGATAAATTATGTTGAAAGGGAATAGATCATTAAAGTACAAAACATTTTGTTCCACTTCATCATATTCGGACAATGATGTTTCATCTTTCAAATCAAATTCATCAATATGTTGAGGGCATAAAGTGGGCTCAGTTGAGAAATCTGATTTAGACGTTAGATTATCATTGTAAACAATGGCTGGAAATTCATTCTCAAAATCTTTAAAGAAGTCTAAATCATCAATACAACTGATTGAAGGCTCGGGTGATGGAAACAAAGGCATATTGACTTTTTCATTATCATTTTCCGAATCCATTTTTAAATCATTGGTAGAAATTATTTTATAAGAAAACGAGTTTTTGTCAAAAAAATACCGTGTAATCTTCATCGTTGGATTCATCAAACGATATTCTAAAGTCAATTTCATTTTTGTTAAGAGAACTACGTTGATTGCTTTTTAATGGTTTTATAGCTACTATGGATATACCAAAGACCGACCAACTGTTGTTTCTTACGGTGTTATAAGGCGGTTAAGGTTAGGAATTTTGTTTCATGATCCAACCAGAACCAGAGGGATCAACCTAGGGACACTCCATTAGATATAATAGAAGTCCTTAGGTATAGTTGAAAAAGGAGTAAAGTGAGATTGGGAAGAATAATATTCAAGGAATGAGTTATCACTGGAACAAACCCAACATGGTGATAATGAGGACGCGTTAGAATAACATTGAAGAGGTTAAAGAATGAAAAAGAAAAGCATGGATAAAGGGTGAAAAGAAAAAAGCCCTCCACACAACCTTAGGCAGAAACCGAGTCAATGCATAATCTATCAGTAATCACAAAGATGATTATGATATTAAAGACAAGTGATGTGTCATTATGTGGTTGTAAATTATGATTCAAGTTTTAAATTTATATTTTGCCGACTTAACCAAAAACAACACTTTAATGGGCAGTGTACCTGGTCGGTGGGAGTTTTATGGTAAGTAGGGTGTCGATCACTAACAGCGAGGAACACTTTCAATTTATTAATACTTTGGCTTTTCTAATCTAAGTTAGTCTAATCTATGCTAAACCTATGGTAAACCTATGTTAATTCCTAAATCTAATAGATAAGGGGGGTTTTCAGTCTGAGAGACTGGCACGGGTTTAGTGGTGACTAAAATCAATTCAAGACACTAAAACACACGCAAGCAAATTAACAGAAGATAAAAGAGCGGTCTAGCCAAATATAAGAAAAATGTATTAACCATTATTAATCCAATCATAACGTTGGTTTGTTTATTTAGTGAAATGATTACTTATCTCAAGGCGGCATATCATTCTTAAGACTTAGGCGTTACTTCTTCCTAAGACCTAGACACGTAGAATTCTGTCACAATTAAACGCATCCACATAAAGCATCCTTATTTGCTGATTATAATCTATCTTAGGGATTAAAGCAATGGTGATCTTGTTAAACCCTAGCTCATGGAGACTTTACCCACTTACTGCTTAATGGCAATTCATACACTAGTAGTCCACTAACCAAGTCTTTACCAATTAACCTAGAACGTACCCGTTGATACCAAGGTCACCTTATGGTTCAACTAAGATCACAATATAAGGGAAAAGATAGGTCGTTAATTGTGATCCTATTGGTCTAGATTTATAAATCACTATATGGAGAGCTATCCCAGCATCTAGATTACTTGGTCCGTATCACTAGATCCAGTTGAATGATAGGTCGCATACAAAAGCACATAAAAAGGTAACCCAGTAATATTGATCATAACATAAACAAGCAATTTGCATACAAAAGCACATAAACAAGTATATTGATAAATATAAACAAGCAATTAATGAATGGCTAATACCTAAAGGTATTAGCCTTCGAACGTCATAATTAATACAAAAGTAATGATTTAGTCATGGTAAACTAACCGAATTAATGAATGATACCAAAAACTGAACGATTACGAAAGTATAAGAAATTACACATTTCTCCTATGGAATTAATCGCATTGCTTGACCTCTTCTGCTCTTTTTCTCCTCTAAAAATCAACTTTTGTGGTTTAGGTATCGAGTATATGATTTAGCACCCTAAAAATTGTTTTTGAGTTTTCTATTTATATGGTCTTGAATATGGTCGATACGGTGTATCTAAAGTCTTGGATACAGCGTATGGGAGGTTTCTTGGAGTAGGGACCACGTTTGATATATTTCAGAATATTTTATTTCCATATAGCTTGAATACGACGCATTGCCTTCTTCTGGATACGGCGTATTAGATCTTGTTTCCTTCGTGGTCTTTGGTGAGTGTAGGCACAGATACTTGATGGATACGACATATTGTTTGTCAGGACGGTAATCTTTAAATATCTTTGTTTAAGCTCCAGAATGTGTGCCTTTTAGTTTATCTTTCAACCAATACTCAATAATTATTGCAATTCTCAAATATAAATGAAATAAGTAACAATTCTTTGCAATAATTATATAAAATAGGTTAATTACATGGGATAAATGATGCTATAAAAGTAACGTTATTTGATGTTATCATCCCCTTTCCCTCTATAATAGATTGACCAACGAAGAGCTTGTAGGAACCGACATTAGACTCTCCCTAGCTAGCCACTCGTACATCAACCCGTTAGGAATAACTGAGGATGTGTTGGTTGAGATAGCCGGTTTTATATACCCCGTGTATTTTGTGATCTTGGATATTAAGGAAGATAAGAGAAGACCTTTCATCTTAGGAACACAATTTTTAACGATGACAAAGGCCAAAATTAGGTTTGACAAAGGGATAATAACCTTAAGATCTGGCAAGAATAAGGTAAACTTTCATAAGATCCCTGAATTCCTTTTTAAAATCGAGGAGGAAGCCGAGAATGACATAGACCCCGTAACCCCCACTAGCACCATAAATAAGCTTATTTTAGAATGGGAGGAAAGAATCAAACTCCACCAAGAGAAAGAGATGGAGTTTAACCATGGAGGAGTGAAGTGTTTAACGATAAACATTCCACACTCGTGAAAAAAGGCTGTGAAGTAAGTGAGGAAGAAGGAGTCACGTAAGGAATATGACTCTGAGTCTAGCTACAAGGCTCGTTGAATAAATAAAAGCGCTTTTTGGGAGGCAACCCAATATTTTATTTTCATGCATTTTAGGAGTGTCATGTGTATTTTATTCTTTATTGTTTGTTTTATTATGTTTGAATTACTTGTGATCATTCTTTGTTTTGTTTTTAACTTCGTCTTAATTACAATCAAAGATATTTTGCATCAAATAAGTGTAGGGGAAAATATCTGGTTTATAAGAACCATTTCAAACATATAAAATAAATTGTTTAGTTTAATTCGCGTCTTGGGTCATATTTGTTAGAGTTATATGTTTGTGCTAATAATTTTCGTGGTTTATGCAGTATTTTTCTAGAAAATAACAAATAGAATTGCGTGTAGAAATCTTTTCCAAGAAAATGAATGTGAAATCTTCACAGTGTCTAGAGATGGCATTAGGATTTTTCCTGACGGCGTCGCGCCTCCAAAACTGTGAAAATTCGAATTTTTATTATTTTTGAAAAATTAATTTTGTATAATTTCCAGAATTTGTAATTTTCCAAAAACTTGCAGAAAGCCACGATTTCATTTAGCACATTCATCCTATCTTTATTACTTTCATAGTGTCAAACCCCTAATCACACCATTGTATATATCAAAACCGCTGATTTTACGCTAGAGTATGTATTCTTGTCTTTGATTTGCAGGTATATATTTGATGAGAAGAACTTGGAGTTCTTAGAGTTTCATATGAACGATTCTTGGATGACAATTTAACCAGCTTATCATTTGTTTCTTCTCCATTATTAAGCAAAACCAAGGGAGTACTAGTTTCTTTTACTTTTTCATCCTCTTTATTCGTTTATTCGGGTACTTTTAAGAACATTGGGGACAATGTTCAAAATATGTGTAGGGGGAAATAAGCCTTAGAAACTATTCCTTTAATTACATTTGCTTTGTCCTTAAAATGATCTGTAATATGCCGAAACATAGCATAGAAGGTAATTTTGACCCAAATTTAATTTTTTTATGGCACATACCAATGAAAACTAGGTATTATTAGCGTCTCATGGATAGGAAGTATATGACTAGCACAAAAACCCTACCACTCTAAAAATTCCACCTAAAAATGTGAGGTTTGCCCCTAGATCTTTAGGAATTCAACTATCCATCTTTAATACCTAAGATAGTTTCACCTTTAGCTCATTCGAGTTAAGGAATGAGCAATCATGTGTGTCGCGTTCATAGGTTTGATCATGCATATGTGGTTTTGTCGCTTTTTCTGGAGTATTGGTATCGGTTAAAACTATATAAGAGTGTAATCGGAGTAAAGTAGCAAGTTCTAGAACTTGTTTTAGTTGATTCATCCATGAGTCCAGATAGTGAGATCGTAAATTCTTATGATTAGGATTGCTAATATAAGAGACACTGTATAAACCACTGTTTTTTAAACCTGTATTTGTTATTATGGTCTCCCCGATCATATAACTATCCCCCACACCCTTGCTATACACTTATTTTTAGTGCAAGATACCTCTAGTACACCCTTCCGAGCCTATCCTTTTTGCGGTTCTTATAATTTTTTAGTCGATTCTAGATTATTAATGAAGAGCATTGTTTACATCCTTACCAAAATGTTACACCCAAATCGCCTTAGGCTTCCTTGTATGTACTCGTTTTTAGTAAATTATTGTAAAACCCAGTTAATTATTTGCTTGAGTACATGGTTGCTAAGTCGAGTCTATTGATTAATGTATACAGTTTTAGGACGATTGGGATTCATGGTAGTTTTTATTTTTATGGAGAAAATGGGAAAGAAAGTCAATTTATTACCTCCATACGTGCTTAATACACTCCATGTTATTTTGATCCTTGCAATTCGGGTCATTAGTTAGTTTGTAATTATGAGTTCTAAAACTCAAGTGTAGGGGTGTGTTGATAAACCCCAAGTCATGTATTATTATGTTTCAGGAAATGGCAGGGCAAAAGTGTATGAAAAAAAATGTATATAAAAAAAGGAAGAAAAGAAAAGAATCAAAAAAATGTATTTAAAAAAAGGAAAAAAATGTATGGACTGCCATTTTGCTTATGTTCATGTCTATATTAAGATAGTTAGTTGTAAAGTTAGTATATCTTAGTCCTAGTGTGGTTGAGTCTTGGCTTAGCAACACCTTCACTTATATTCTTGTATTTAATCAACTCACCACCACCCCAAATTCATCCAAATAAATCCCATCCGTTTCCGTTTAACTTACACCCATACGCCACAACCTTTAAAAACCTCTTTGATAGTAATTCCTAGGTGCTTACGCCATTGCTGTGGAGGTTTTTGATCCTTTACCAAGCTTATGGTAATTTATATGATACGACAGGTAATGAATGCTAATTTTTCGTTTCCTTTATTGTTATAATTCATTATACACCTGAGAGAAAGAGAGAATCTAAACACTTATTATGAGGTGCTAGTATATATTTTCTGTGCTTTTAATTACAAGGTCTAACTGGTTGTGCTGTGAATTATATTTTAAAAGTAAGTTAAATGCCCCCGATATTGCTATTGTCTAGGTAGAAAAGCATATTTGCTTAAGGACAAGCAAATCCCAAGTGTAGGGGTATTTGATGAGGTGCCATTTTATACACTTTTTTGGAGTCATTATGCAAATATGCCCAAAATACGTGCTTAATCATTTCTTTTTGTGTTTTTAGCATTTGGGAAGCTCTTGGAGGAAATACACGCGACTTGGACTCAATTTGGGAAGAAACGGGACAAGATTACAACTTTACACGAAGTAGTTTCAAGAATACGCATATAGTGCCTGGAGACGGCGATGTAATTCTAGCGACACCGTCAAAACGTAAAATGATGTTTCGTTGTGTGGTGTTTAATTTTAAGAATTCAAGTTTTAAATTAACATTTTGCCGACTTAAACCAAAAATGACCGACTTTAATGGCAGTAAAACCCGGTCGTGGATTTCGTGGTATGTAGGGTGCGAAACACTTGAAACGAGGTTAAATCTAATCCAAATATTTATATTTTGGTTTATCTTAATACTAAGTTAAATCTAATCTACGTCAAACCTAGCTAAACCCTATGTTAGTTCTAATCCTAATTCTAACAGGTAAAAGGGGGGTTTCAGCCTGAGAGACTGGCACGGGTTTGGTCGGTGACTACAATCAATTCAAGACACTTTAACCCACGCAAGCTAATTAACAGAAGATAAAAGAGCGGTCGAGCCTTATGATAGAAAACTATATTAACCATTATTAATCCGATTAGAATGTTGGTTTGTTTATTAAGTGCAATGATTTCTTCTCTCGAGGTGGCATATCATTCTTAAGACTTAGGCGGGACTTCTTCCTAAGACCTAGACACATTAATTCTGTCACAATTAAAGCATCCGCATAAAGCATCCTTATTTGCTGATTATAATCTATCTTAGGGATTAAAGCAACGGTGATCTTGTTCAACCCTAGCTCATAGAGACTTTAACTACTTACCGCTTAATGGTAATTTATACATTAGTAGTCCACTTGTCCAACTATCCAATGGAATCAGTACGTTATTTGTTGAATTATCTAGGTTCACCTTCTAGTTAACACGTTTAATAAACCAAAGGCAATATCCAATTAACTAGTTAAGCCCGAAGCGTATCCTAGAACATAATTAGCATGACAATAAATAGTATCCTATGATTCCCACTGTATAAATCACTATATGGAGAGCTATCCCAGACTCTAGATTACTTGGTCCGTATCACTAGATCCAGTTGAATGATAGGTCGCATACAAAAGCACGTAAACAAGTATAAATTGATAAACATAAACAAGCATTCAACGATAAATCAAGAAATCAAGATAAACAATACCAAACATTATAACTGCATAATAAAGCCCAATACCACAGGTATTATCCCTTCAAACGTCAAAATAAATACAAGATGGCAATTATTTAGCAATGTAACTAACCGAGTTAACGAATGAAACCAAAAACTAAATGATACAAAAGAATAAGGAATTTTACACGTTGTCTTCTATGAATTAGATAACGTGCTTGACCTCTTCTGCTTTTATTTCTCGCTCTAAAAAATCTACTTTTATTGCTTAGGTATCGAGAATATGATTAGCAGACTTTAGAATCCTTCGTTTTTGGATTTTGTATTTATAGTGTTCTGGAATCGGGTGATACGGCGTATCCAAGGGGTTGGATACGGCGTATTGGAGGTTTCTTGGAGTAGGGACCACGTTTGATATCTTCCAGAATATCAATCAATATCTTCCAATACGGATATTGCCTTCTCTGGGTACGGCGTATTGTTCTTCACACTCTGTGGTTAATGGTGATGTAGGCACTGAAACCCGATCTCCTTGATGGATACGGCGTATTGGTCTTCAGAATAGTAATCTTCAAAATATCTTCATTTAAGCTCCAGAATGCACGCCTTTTGCTAACTTTCACCAAGTACTCCATAATTAATGCAATTCTCCAATATAAACAATTAAGTAACCAATTCTTTGCCCAATAATTAATCAAAAATAGGTTAATAACATGGGATAATAATGCAAAAATAACGTTATTTGATGTCTTCAAATATCCCCGCACTAGAAACCGTCCTCAAGTAGCCTTTAGAAGTTTATAAAAATGTATCCCTTAAGGATATTTTCCGTTAAAGCACTTATTCGATCTATTACAAGTACACAACCAAACACCTCATGAAATAGGAAGATGAAAACACTCAAATCACTCAACTAATCTATGTGGTAACATGTAACTAATTCGCTCAATTGCTCGGTCGTGATGAGTATTCTATCATAAGCTTGGCAAGGATACACATCTCCACTACTAAAGCCAAGGAGTAACAAGTTTATAAAGGTAAATATGGGTTTTTGTATGGAAAGGCGTACGGTTTGATCATTCTACAATCTTTCACCAGAAGTACCACTCCAACAAGGCAGCTGAAGCACACATACACATCGGGAACGCCGGGATAGACATGTGTATTTGATCACATCCCCATTCGAATTTAACCAACGGTTAGGATGAAGAATGATACAGGGTAGGAACCTTCTAACTTTCAACAAAATTCAAAAACCAATAAGGCCTGCTGAACATCAATAACATGCCGTATACGACGAAATAGACATGCACACTCGATCACATCCTCATTTCACAGTAAACCAGCGGCTAATCATTAGGTGAGAGGGAAGTAAATTATTGTTAAATAAAAATCAAGAAACCAATAGATAAGCCTAACATACAAGTTGCTAGAACACTTTTGTCCCGACCGTTATTATGACAAGACACGACAATTTACAACGTCTAGATCATATATCCCCAAAAACAACAACCAATGTTGGCATACCGTACGATGCAACTTCCCAATCCACCCAAAACTATACATACTTAATACAAGGAAGGTGGCAATATCTTCCCCTTTGTACAATACACTACATTGATGAAATTTTTAGACGTATCAACGAATAATCGATCCTTCGTATAATTCCTTCGGTAATGCTTTTTGCGAAACGATTATCTTCAAACTTTCTTTCTCTCTCTTTTTGTATTTTTTTTCTCATTTTTTCCATTTTCTTTTTCAAATACCTTAAATCTCGGTGTAGTTCCACCATCATAATAATTCCGGATAATTCCTTCGTTAATTTTCTTCGATCATAGGTATTCCACTATAATTAAGTAACGTATAAAAACACATGAAGCTTTGAAACTACTAATATACATTCCCATTTGCAATGTGCAAATTTCCAACCGCACCAAAGATAGAAAATGACACAAGACTCGGGAAATACAAACTTTACACTTTAAGCAACTAGCAACTGTAAATTTAAACTTAATCTTAACAGGGTAAGGTTAAGGGTAGAGGGTGTAACAGAACAAATAGTTGGTGTAAAATTCCTAAAGGATAGGCTCTACGGGTTGTATCTCGTGGATCATCACTCTAAGATGAGAGTGGACGGGTTTAACGGAGGTTAACTAACGGTGTAGTTAGTAATAAACAACAAGTATAAGGCGATTTGGTGTAATCCTAAGCTATACCAAATTAAACAAGTTACCCAACTGAATCTATAAATACTCATAAGTTGTCCACGAATAGAAATACAAGGAAATTTTCTAAAGTCTTACAACATCACCGACACACATCAAATTGTTGATTTCGGTGGAAAACATTTTGGAAACAGAAAAGTTAAATTCCTCACATACCTAACAAGGATTTAATTGTGTGCGGTTATGAAACAATGTAAGTTTCACAAAAGTATGCTTGAATTTTTTTTAAATTTGAGCATAATTTAAGCTTTTTATTGTGAAAATCTGGACAAGTGATTATTCTAATTCCATCCCCCCACTTGAATTAAACAACGTCCTCGTTGTATATATAAAACATTAAATACGTGAATTTAAAAAGAATTAGAATGAGAAACTCCCCTAATTTTTGCTCGGTAGATTCTCCAATTTGCATTTATAAGCAAGATTGTGTGTTGAACAGCCGTCTTAATGTTTCAAGACTCCAACACTTCAAGATTTACAGATTCATAAATTCTCCACCAATATTCGTCGATATTTCGTTCATGAGGTCCTGTGTAAGATATAAGAAAAACAGGTGCATTCCTATCTTGGTACCTACGGTTAATTTAAACTAAACTAAAATGTAGGTTCCATGATCATTCATACAAACCTTAACAATGATGTGTAGAATCAAGATGCAGGAAAAATAAAGACTTTATTGATGATTGAAAGAAAAACCTTTTGGTGGCTAAAAACCCTAATAACAATATTGACTAACTAAACTGTCTAACCTAATTATGACTAAACTAGGTGTATTTATACTAAAAAGGTTCTGCCCATTCTAGGCTTTTGTTGGGCTTTCCGGGCTTTTTCTTTGACAGCCCAATTACATTAATCATTAATTAATTAACCAACTACCGAGCTTCTCTTGTTAGACTGTGAAATTGTGTTTCTAACAATCTCCCCCTAAGTGAGGTCTTCTTTTGTGCTTCTCTTTTGAGGTCTTCTTAGCGTACATATTTGAATTCATAGCATATTAGCTCGTTGTCGTTGCGGTTCTTCACTTGTCTTGCATTTGTGCTTCTGTAGAAATTCAATCTTTGAAACTTGAATTACTAGATTTGATAACTTCATCTTGATCTCAGATTATCTTGAATTACTTGTGATCTTCTCTTCAATTCGCCATTCGCTGAACTTGGGTCCGACATGCTCAACTTGCAGTATCATGAAAGCTATAGTTAAAAACTCTTTCTTCCTTCTAATTATTTTGGACTTTAGCATTTAAGAAAACCTTTGAATTTCAGAGGTGTCGGAAGCTTCATTACTTAGCCTTTCTAGATGTCTTCAAATCTTTGAGTATGAAACAGATATATTTTTTTTAGTCAAACTATCACTATCAACGATTTGATATGGTCTTTACATGACCTTTGCTATGGACTAGTCAATGCTTTTGTTGCAATAACAAGGTAAAATGATAACCTTATAGTTTTTAGTAAACTATCAACTATGAACGGATTTGATATCTCAATTGATAAGATCGTTTAAGCTCAGGTTGTTTAGACCTTTATCTAGGATAAATTAATAACAAAGGCAGAATATTCAAACATTGAATCATTGTTTATTAATACAAGGTTTTTCATCATCATCTCTAACTATAATGACTACTACAAGCCCCAATCTTACATAATCAATGGTAAGACGGTTACATCAACAGGATCAAACTAATGATCTTGAGGCTACACCACACTTGCTAGCATCTATCTCTTGTGGGACGTGTAAACCCACACACACAACATGTTTTACACCTTTGGTGCACACACACTTCTTGGCACAAACCACCACGAGTGACCAAAAAAAGGATTCGCTGCGAGAGATGTTAGCAGCACAATAGAAACAAGTGTTTCACGATCCAATCCACAAAACACGATCAAGACTTGTGTTTCCCTTCTTTTTTTTTAATATTCGAACCTCAAACAAGAAGAAAAAAATCGACTCTTTTTTTTTTAATTAAATCGAACCAAAAGAAAAAAAATCACTAGATGTTTGATTACTTACGAGATGGTTTTGATGATATCAATTTAAACACAAACCATCTATGAATCAAAAATCAAAACAAACAATTAATCAAAAAAAATTCCGAAACCCCTTTTTTTTCGAAAATCAAAAGTAAAAAAAAACACAAACCAAATCAATTCATCAATCTTGTAGGCTCTTGATACCAATTGTAGGTTCCATGATCATTCATACAAACCTTAACAATGATGTGTAGAATCAAGATGCAGGAAAAATAAAGACTTTATTGATGATTGAAAGAAAAACCCTTTTGGTGGCTAAAAACCCTAATAACAATATTGACTAACTAAACTGTCTAACCTAATTTTGACTAAACTAGGTGTATTTATACTAAAAAGGTTCTGCCCATTCTAGGCTTTTGTTGGGCTTTCCGGGCTTTTTCTTTGACAGCCCAATTACATTAATCATTAATTAATTAACCAACTAACGAGCTATGAAACGCTAGTTTTCTTCAAGACCGAGCTTCTCTTGTTAGACTGTGAAATTGTGTTTCTAACATAAAACAAACTAAATACAGGTCAGTCTGTGGATACGGCGTATCAAGTTAATGAATACGGCGTATTCGCAAAATTAACAATAATGTTTTTAAAGTGCATCAAAAAATAAAGACTGATAACGTCCAGACAGTCAATACGCCGTATGGTATGGAGCGGATACGCCGTATTAAAGTCTGGGAAGACAGACTCAATAACAAAATTAAATAACATTTTGGGTTGTCCCTCGGGAAGCACTTTTGTTTACAGCGAAGTCTTTAAGTTAGACTTTTCTTCAGCTTCTCTTTTATTCCATCTCATGCACTTTGTTGTGAGTATCCCGCTTGGTTTCGTTTTATGAACTATGGTGCTGAACTTACTGCCAGACTCTGTTCTATCATGCACAAACAAATCAAAATGCCATATCATGATATATATATACAAAATATGAGAACCTGTTTTAATAGTAAGATACATCACAACATGAAAAATAATAAATGTATAGATAGATACAAACAAAAGATAAGGATAGAAGGGATCATGGGTCTGGTTGCTGTGGGTCCTGCTGTGCTGCGGAGGTGTTGGCCTCGCCAGTCCTCTGTCTGGTGCGTCTTTGGAATGCTGCAGGTGAGCTCCCTCAGAAAGTCCCGTCGAATGCCTAGTATGTCAGCCCACTAGCATCTATCAACTGTGTCATACATGACATCATCCATGTGGAGAATCTCCCCTGATCGGTCATCGATCTCTCCACAAGTCCACGTAAGCTCCCAACATCCCTACGCGGTCCTTGTACATCCTCCTCTAATCTCCCTAACCTCTGGGGTATAGTCCTGGCAGCAGCTGGAGGTGGTGGTAGTGGTGGTTGCTGAGGTGCCTGCACGGGTGCCGGAACAGCCTGATCACCCTCGTTAACGATCGGTGCATCCTCAGCGTCAGTAGGGGCACCAGCCGCAGCATCAGGCTGCCTCTCTGGTTCCATGGACACCTAGGCCCAAGTATAATCAATCTCAACACAAATTTATAGCCTAACCAACTCTGCCATGTCAATCACTAGAAGCTCAGGGGCAATAACTGTCAATCCTCCTAGTATCTCTGCAGTCGATAGTCCAAAATGATCGGCCAATCTAGCAACAAACTGCCCTTCAGAAATATGCGCCCTGCTCTTCCTCACAGCGGTAAACAATCTCAAATACCTCACCAACATGTAAGGAACATTGATCGAGCTAACTTCCATCCCTCTCAGATAAAACAAATCTGTCACGGTCACCTTCTCAGGTGTATGACTCCTCCCAGCAATACTACAAGCTATCAATCGATGGCACAGCCTGAGAATAGGTTCCCTAATCGTGGTGTAAGATGGGGTTGTGCCAAGGAAATCTCCAGCAGATGAGATCCCTATCCAATAATCCCTCAGATCCCCCTAGTTAGGGATTTATCTGGCGCTCTCAGCCCAGTAAACACCAAACCCAGCCATCTGCATCTCCTCCCCTGTATGTAATCCCAAGGCTAAGATGAACTGCCTCCAGCTCATACGCCTCCTAGCTCCACCCAACTGAAACTGTAGAGTCCCAGGGGTGTCCAAATCAAGAATAGCCTGACCAAACCTAAACGTACTGAAGAACTCCAAAATAAGCTCGTGAACCAACGGTCCCCTAATGTCAAGCATCCTCCTCCAAGCCCTACTGGTGAACACACTAACACCGGCCTCATCACGGTGCTCCATCAACATCCTACCACTCAGTCCCTCGGCCATCAAATCTGGCAATCCCCCAAAATCAAATACCGGTACCCTGTGCACCTCTCTCCTATGAATATTGGCTAATCTCCCCTCGAAATCGAAAATATCCGTATCGAGGTACTCCATACCCTCATATCTAAGAAACCTGTGTCTCTGCTCACATAGTGGAAGAGCCATATTTGCAAAATCAATTGAGGAAAGCACAAGAGTATAGAAATTTAAACATTCTGTTTTGAGAATTGATACGGCGTATCAAATGAATGAATACGCCGTATAGGGATCATTAGGTTAATACGCCGTATTGATTTTTGGTCAATACGGCGTATGGGTCTGTGATTAGCAGGATCCTAATTTAGTCAATACGCCGTATTCAATTTAATGAATACGCCGTATTGGTGTTTTTAAAATTGGGTAAAATTGATCAATACGCCGTATCCATGTGAGTGGATACGCCGTATTGGTCTGCAATTATAAAAACTAACAGGGGTTCCCCTGTTTTACCCATTTTAACCCATACACAACCCAATCATCTAAACATCTAATTCAGGTGAAAACAAGAGGCATATAACAAAGATGTCATTCCTAATTTGTAAACCAAACCCTAACCCTAATTTTAAGATTCAAAATTCATAAATTGAAAGAAAAAGGGGTGAGGTTTATTACCGTAAGATTTAGACGAAGGAACGAGTATGATAATGAATCGAAATCAATGAATCTCCAAGAATTTGGTTTAGTAAAAATTTTGTGTGTGTGGAGTAAAAGTGTGTGGTAAATTCACATTCGATGTATTGAGTGGGTTTTTATACCCAAACTCGATACGCCGTATCGAGGTGAGTTAAATACGCCGTATAGGCGAATTTTGTTGACTTTAGTCAACGCGTGTAAAAAGGAGTGGATACGCCGTATAGGGATCATTAAGTTAATACGCCGTATCCAACCTTGGAGACCAACTTTCCAAAAGTAAAGCAAAGAAAACATACCTTGGCCTCCGCAACAGTATTGCACAAACACCATCCTTATAATACCGCTTAGGGTCGAACGGAACGCCAAACGGTGCACACAAATTCTTAATGAGAAAGAACAGCATTCCGTTTGCGTAATGTATCCAAATCACGATTCTTAAATTTAGGTTTATGACAAAATTTCCCGGTCTGAAATTTTTAGTGTTTTTATCGTGACTTGTTTCAAAAACCGTAGTTGACCCATGTGTATATTCGTTATCCTCAAAAGACAGTATTATATCGATTTTACTGTCATCATTGTCTTTTTCAGATTTTAAATTATCGGGACGAATAATGTTGAAGGGGAATAGATCATTAAAGTACAAAACATTTTGTTCCTCCTCGTCATATTCAGACAATGATGTTTTATCATTTAAATCAAATTCATCGATATGTTGGGGGTTTAAAATTGGTTCAGTTTGAGCATCATTGTAAACAATCGCTGGAAATTCATTCTTAAAATCAGTAAAGAAGTCTAAATCATCAAAACAACTGATCGCATGCTCAGGTGATGGAATTGAAGGCATGACTTTTCATAATCGTTTTCCGAATCCATTTTTAAATCATTGACAAAAATCATTTTATAAGAAAACGAGTTTTTGTCGAAAAGTATTGTGTAATCCTCATCATCGGATTCGTCAAATGATATTCTAAAGTCGATTTCATCGTTAACAGGGGTACTTACTTGAGATTTGCACTGAAGTTCATCCTGAGGTGCAACTGCATCGTTAATGACTATAGCTGGGAATTCAGCTTCCACAGAGCTAAGGTTGTGAAGATCGTCATCAACCCTGATCTTTCCATATGTAGCAGTTTGCCAATTGAACACTTTCCCGCGTTTATGAGCTTTTTCTTCCTTGAACCTGATATATTCTTCCATGGTAAGGTTTGGATCGTCCATCCTGAAATAATCTTGCTAGAAAAACTATTAAATAACCAATACGTCGTATTCAGTGAACTGAATACGCCGTATAGAATAAACAAACAAGCAGGAATTTAAACTACTCTAAATTACACTAATCCTAAGGGTTAGATCTAATCTAATGTTAAAAACCAAAATATCAAAATAAAAATCAAGATTAATTTTCACTCCCCGGCAACGGCGCCAAAAACTTGATGTGTCATTGTGTGGTGTATATTTTATTGATTCAAGTTTTAAATTTATATTTTTCCGACTCAACCAAAAACAACACTTTAACGGGCAGTGTACCCGATCGGTAGTAGTTTCGTGGTAAGTAGGGTGTCGATCACTGAGAGCGAGGTTAAATCTATCAATTTAATTAATATCTTGGTTATCTAATCTATGTTAATTCTATTCTAATCTAAACCTATGTTAAACCTATGTCAGTCTAAATCCTAATTCTAATGGGAAAAGGGGGTTTTCAGCCTGAGAGACTGGCACGGTTTGGTTGGTGACTACAATCAATTCAAGACACTGTTACCCACGCAAGCTAATAGACAAAAGATAAAAGAGTGGTCGAACCTTATATAAGAAAACTATATTAACCATTATTAATCCGATTAGAACGTTGGTTTGTTTATTTAGTGCAATGATTTCTTCTCTCGAGGTGGCATATCATTCTTAAGACTTAGGCGTTACATCATCCTAAGACCTAGACACATTAATTCTATCACAATTAAAGCATCCGCATAAAGCATCCTTATTTGCTGATTATAATCTATCTTAGGGATTAAAGCAATGGTGATCTTGTTAAACCCTAGCTCATAGAGACTTTACCCACTTACCGCTTAATGGCAATCTATACACTAGTAGTCCACTTATCCAACTATCCAATGGAATCAGAACGTTATTTGTTGAATTATCTAGGTCACCTGCTAGTCAACATGATCAATAAACCATCGGCAATATCCAATTAACTAGTTAAGCCCAAAGCGTATCCTAGACACAGACTTAGAAGGACAATACTTGTGTAACTATTATTCTAGATGTATAAATTACTATATGGAGAGCTATCCCAGACTCTAGATCCGCTTGGTCCACTTTGCTAGATCCAGTTGAATGATAGGTCGCATACAAAAGCGCGTAAACAAGTATAAATTGATAAACATAAACAAGCACTCAACGATAAATCAAGAAATCGATATAAACAAATACCAAACATTCAGATCTTCATAATAATGGCTAATACCCAAAGGTATTAGCCTTCAAACGTCATAATAAATACAAGAGTAATAATTTAGCCAAGGTAAACTAACTGAGTTAACGAATGATACCAAAAGCTGAACGATTACTAAAGTATATGGAATTACACGATGTCTCATATGGAATTGAATATGTTGCTCGACCTCTTCTGATCTCTTCTCCTCTAAAAATTGACTTTTGTGGTTTAGGTATCTAGAATATGATTTAGCACACTTAAAACTCATTTTTGAGTTTTCTATTTATAAGGTCTGGAAGTCGGTTGGATACGGCGTATCCATGTATTGGATACAGCGTATTGGGGGTTTCTTAGAGTAGGGACAACATTTGATATCTTCCAGAATATTATATTGATTCCATATCTTAAATAAATGTATTGAGTCCTCTGGATACGGCGTATTGATCTTCATTCCTTTTGTGGTCTTTGGTGAGTGCAGGCATGGATACGCCACATCTTCCTTGATGGATACAACATATTGGTCTTCAGAAACAGTAATCTTCAAAATATCTTCATTTAAGCTCCAAAATGCACGCCTTTTGCTAAGTTTCACCAATTATTCCATAATTACTGCAATTCTCAAATATAAACGATTAAGTAACAATTCTTTGCAATAACTATACAAAATGGTTTAATAACATAGGATAAATGATGCTATAAGATAGACGTTATTTGATGTCATCAAAACCTTAGGCAGAAACCGGGTCAATGCATAATCTATCGGTAATCACAAAGATGATTCTGATATTGAAGACAAGTCATCATGGACCTAGTGATGCAAGGCACAACCCATCCCAGCTACTCAGGCTTCTCTTAAAAGAAGTTTGTTTCATTTCTCACAGAGATCAACACGTTTCTATCGGCTTTCTCATTCCGAGATCGTTGATATTGAAAAGGTGGCAGTCCGCTCCAGCCTCCGATTACCAAATAACAAATGTGCACTTATAGAGTCTAGAGCCATCGAGATCAATCAAAAATCTCACTAGGACACAAATTCCAATATACAAAATGTCGTACATCATTATACAACATTTGGTATCAAAGAGTCCTACGCATTATCCTTGTGGTAATTGCCAGAACATTCAGAGTGATACTCTTTAGTACTCACAGTGATGAATGGAAATCCTTCCAGAGTCAACATCAAACAGCTCTGCGGTAGGTGACTTGCGAGATTCTAAATGAATCAAGCTTGTGTCAACTGGATATCGATTTTGGTCCAGTATATGAATTGACGACTCAATCAGAAAGATAGTAACTATCTGATTCACTCTTATCGTGTTGTCTGCTTTGAGACGTTCCGATAATGAGAACAAGCAAGTACGGTGAATCTAATGCATCTGCGTTAGATGATCCAACACTTCGAGCTGGAAACCCTGTCAAGGAGATTCTTCTCAAATTGAATCTACCTGATCACAGGTACAATATTATATACTGTAAAACGGTCCTCACGGAACCGGAGGTTAATGTAACCGAACTATGACGAATGACAAAGCCATATTCGTCTATATCTGCTGTTTATCACTAACATTAATTTTCAGGTATAAGTGACGGCGTTACAACCTCATTCCAGCTGAGTCAAGATTCACCACCTCATGCTCAATCGACAAAGATAAATACATGATGAAAGCTCAAGTACATGTGTCAAAGTCTTCCGCAATCTCTGATGTACAAGCACTTCCTCAAAAAGAACATTATCGACAAGATTGCTGGGCAATAACAAAGATATATCTTACAAGTGGATCAAGTACTACTCCTTCCATTATGTGGTACAAGTAATCATGTCAAAGAAAATGTTGAGGGAGATTGTTAGCAAGCTTTCAAGACCTTGAGCATGAGGGTGGAGACACAAGATCGCAAGGCGGCATAAAGATTCAAGGATAAAGATTTAGAGATCTCAGTAGTCAAGACAAATCAAGGCCAAAGACCGCGATATAAGTATTTTGTCAAAAGATATCAAGTTAAAGATCAAGATCCAAGATCACAAGCATGCAAAAGTATCTTCAAAAGTGATGTGTCGTTGTGTGGTGTTAATTTTATGATTTCAAGTTTTAAATTTATATTTTGCTGACTTAACCAAAAACAACACTTTAACGGGCAGTGTACCCGATCGGTGGTAGTTTCGTGGTAAGTAGGGTGTCGATCACTAAGAGCGAGAAATAATCTTTTCAATTTATTAATATTTTGGTTATCTAAACTAAGTTAATTCTATTCTATGTTAAACCTATGCTAAGCCTATGTTAATCCTAAATCTAACGGATAAAGGGGTTTTTCAGCCTGAGAGACTGGCACGGGTTTTGTGGTGACTAAAATCAACTTAAGACACTAAAACACACGCAAGCAAATTAACAGAAGATAAAAGAGCGGCCTATCTAAATATAAGAAAACTGTATTAACCATTATTAATTCAATCAGAACGTTGGTTTGCTTATTTAGTGCAATGATTACTTATCTCGAGGCGGCATTTCATTTTAAGACTTAGGCGATACTTCTTCCTAAGACCTAGATACGAAGAATTATGTCACAATTAAACGTATCCGCATAAAGCATCCTTATTTGCTGATTATAATCTATCTTAGGGATTAAAGCAACGGTAATCTTGTTAAACCCTAGCTTATAGAGACTTTATCCACTTTTTTTTTTTTTTTTTACAGTTTAAATGTAATATACACTAGTAAGTACCACTAACCGACGGTCTTTTACCAAAAATTAAGAACGTAGTCGTTGATCCCTAGGTCACCTGCCGGTCCAACTAAGCTCACAATCTAAGGGCAAAGATAGGTCGTTATTTATGATCCTATTGGTCTAGATGTATAAATCACTATATGAAGAGCCATCCTGGCATCTAGATTATTTGGTCTGTATCACTAGATCCAGTTGAATGATAGGTTACATACAAAAGCACGTAAACAAATATAAATTGATAAACATAAACAAGAAATCAATGATAAATTAAGCAATCGACATAAACAAACCAAATATTCAAATCTTCATAATAGTGGCTAAAACCCGAAGGTATTATCCTTCAAATGTCATAATCAATACAAAAGTAATAATTTAGCCAAGGTAAACTAACCGAGTTAACGAATGATACCAAAAACGGAACGATTACAAGAGTATAAGAGATTACAAGTTGTTTCCTATGGAATTGAATACGTTGCAAGACCTCTTCTTCTCCTCTGAAAATTGACTTTTATGGTTTAGGTATCAAAAATATGATTTAGCACACTTAAAACTCGTTTTTGAGTTTTCTATTTATAAGGTCTGGAAAAAGGTCGATACGGCGTATCAAAAGGCTTCGATATGGCGTATTACGTGTTTCTTGGAGTAGGGACCACGTTTGATATCTTCCAGAATATTTTATTTCCATAGCTTGAATACGGCGTATTGGCTTCTTCTGGATACGGCATATTTATCTTTATTCCTTCATGGTCTTTAGTGAAGTGCAGGCACAAATACACCGTATCTTCCTTGATGGATACGGCGTATTGGTTATCAGAACAGTAATATTCAAATATCTTCATTTAAGCTCCAAAATGCGTGCCTTTTTGCTAATCTTCACCAAGCACTACATAATTACTGCAATTCTCAAATACAAACAATTAAGTAAAAATTCTTTGCAATAATTATATAAAATGGGTTATTTTCATGGGATAAATGATGCTATAAAAGTGACGTTATTTGTGTCATCAAATATCCCCCCACTTGAATCCTACTTGTCCTTAAGTAGCCTTTAAAAGTTTGTGCAAATGTATCCCTAAGGATTTTTCCATTTAAGCATTTATTTGATCAATTACAAGTACACAACCAAACACCTCACGAAATAGGAAGATGAAAACACTCAAATCACTTAACTAATCTATGTGGTAACATGTAACTAATTTGCTCAATTGCTCGGTCGTGACGAGTATTCTATCATAGGCTTGGCAAGGATACACATCTCCACCACTAGAGCTAAGGAGTAACAAGTTTATAAAGGTAAAATAGGTTTTTATTATAAGGCTTAGGGTTGATCATTCTACAATCTTTCACTAAAAGTACCACACCAACAAGGCAGCTGAAGCACACATACATGGTTCTAACAACGGAATAGACATGTGTGTTCGATCACATCCTCATTCGAGTTTAACCAAGGGTTAGGATGAAGAATGATATATGGTAGGGATCTTCTAACTTTCACCAATAGTAATAAACCAACAAGGCAGCTGAGACATGCATACATGGCCGTAACGACGGAATAGACATGCATGCTCGTACACATCCTCATTCGCGTAAAACCCATGGTTAATGATTAGGAAAGGGAATTAAATTGTTGTTAAATAAAAATTACGAAACAAATAGACTAGGTCCAAGATACAAGTTGCTAGACACTTTTTCTCGACCGTTACCATGAAAAAGACACAACTATTTACACACGTCTTGATCTCGATTAAAAACACTACCTGAGTTCCCACCAGCCCCGCGTTCCGTAATGGTCAACTTCCCAATCATCCCATACTTTACATACTTTTACAAGACAAGTGGCGATATCTACCACTTTATACAAAACTTTACATTGTTGACTTATAAGACGTATCAACGAATAATCGATCCTTCATATAATTCCTTCGGTCTAAGTTCTTGCGAAACGATTATCTTCAAACTTTCCTCCTCTTTTTTGTTGCGTTTTTTTCTATTTTTTTATATACTAACTACGAAACTCGGTGTAATTTCACCATCTTCACGATCATAATAACTCTGGATAATTCTTTCGATAATTCTTCATTCTTCGGACGTACCAATAATTGTGTTAGTAGTAAAAATACATGAGTTTTGACTACTTTATACATTCCCATTTGCAATGTGCAAATTTCTTCCCAACCGTACCAAAGATAGAAAATTGACACAAGACTCGGGAAATACATACTTTACACTTTAAGCAACTAGCAACTGATAAATTAACTTAATCTAATAGGGTAGGCTAAGGTGTAAAGGTGTAACGAAACAAACAGTTGGTTTATACGGGTATCTTACTCTTAAGATGAGAGTAAACAAAGGGTTTATACGGGGATTTAACTAACCAGTGTAGTTTGTTAATAAACAACATATAAAGGCTTTTTGGGTGTAGTCCTAAAATTTTACCAATTTAAACAAGTTACTCCTTCTAAATCCATAGTACTCATTATTGTGGTCTCGAATAGATATACCAAGCCAAGTTCTAAAGTCTACAACATCACCGGCACACTTATATATTGTGGAATTTGGGTAAACATTTGGAAACGGATAAGGTTAAATCCTCACAATATCTAACAAGGGTTATTGTGTGCGGGTTATGTATCAAGTAATTTCACAAAAGCATGCATGAATTTTTTTTAAATTTGAGTATAATTTAAGCATTTTAGTGTAAAAAATAGTACAAGTATCATTCTAATTCCCATCCTCCCACTTGAATTATACAACGTCCTCGTTGTATAGATAAAACATTAATAAAAGGAATTAAAAAGTATTAGAATGAGAAACTCCCCTGATATTTTGCTCGGTAGATTCTTCAAGTTGAGTTTATGAGCAAGAACATGTTGAACAACCTTCTTGAAGTTTCAAGACTCCAACACTTCAAAATTTCTAGATCGTAGATTCTTCACCAACATTGTTGATTTCTTTTCTTTCATCGAGGTCCTGTGCAAATTATAGGAAAAACGATGCATTCCTATATTGGTAGCTACGTTTAATTTAAACCAAACTAAATACTAAATACGGGTCAGTCTGTTGAATACGCCGTATCATGTGCGTGAATACGCCGTATTGATAGAACTGACAATAATGTTTAAAGTGCATAAAAATAAAGGACTAATAACGTCCAGACATTCAATACGCCGTATGGTATGGAGCGGATACGCCGTATTTGACGTCTGGGAAGACATACTCGATAAAAATAAATAACAATCCGAGTTGTCTCCCGGGAAGCACTTTTCTTTCAACAAGTCTTTAAGTTAGACTTTTCTTTAGCTTCTTTTCATTCCATCTCATGCACGCTAATGTGCCCGCGTGTGAGCCATTCTTCCATCTCCGCATCTTGGATATATTCGGGTCCTAAGTTCAAGACCCCCTTGTAGAAACTCTTGAGCTTTTAGTATGAGTACGAGATCTCATTCATCTTATCTTCTTCACTTACCTTCAGTAATGGTGGGATCTTGTTGCGTTGTTCATTAGTGTGGTGTTTAAACCTCAGATGGTATCGCACCATTTGGTAAGTTACTTCTTCATTACCATTGTGAATGGTAATCATTCCTTGAAATCGTTTTGCATTAAGCCTAATATCTCTTAAAAACGGTTCGCCAAAAATAACATCGCCCATTCCTTCATCACGATAAGCATCCATATCTTCTAAAACTGCAAAATATGTTAAGATAGAAAAAGTTCCAACAAAAATAGGTATGTTCATTAAGGCTCCAACTACATT